>JAUEJL010140241.1:0-35378 GCA_032274825.1 Drosophyllum lusitanicum | reverse complement strand
GTTGTGATTGATATTATGTTGTGGTTTACTTTCATTCACTTAGCTTTGTGCTAATCCCCCACCTCTCACTCTTTTTATAGAATTTTGGTAAGTCAGCGGCTCGACAGAGAATGGGTTAGCTCGGGGAATAATTGACTGGCCCTCTAATACTTTATTTGTGATGAGCTGTTGTTTTTGTAACACTAGGATTTTGAATTACTGTTGACATGGAAAACTGTTTTTGTATATTCAGTTGTAAATATCTTTGGTTTTATATTATCTCTTCCGCATAATTTTAAAAGAAAAATCTAGGTCAAAATTGCGGTGTTACAAAAATTAAATCAAACACCACAATGATATGAACTAGTATAAAGTATGTATATGTGTGAGAGAGACGAGAACAAGGTGATAAGATATATATAAAATTGTGAATACTTAATGATTTAGAGTTTTATATATCAGTATTTATATCTAAAAGGTATTTATGTAATGAAAAATGATATTTCCTCCTATTTCATCATCCTACTCACCACAACAAGACATGTGGACTTCACTAATTCTCTTTCCTCATCTCCTCCATTGATTTTGACACTTGTATTAATTTTATAAGTAGGAGGATATATAACCTCTCTTATGTAATACACCCTATACTATGACTAATATTATAAACAATAACAAACTATACTTTTATATATATATATATATATATATATATATATTAAATGAAGTAATAAAAAATTAACATAAATAGAAACTAAACTTATGCATGCGTGAATGATAACACACATTTAAGGGATGATTAAATACTGTGGTAAGTTATGATAACTATTTTAGTTTTTCCATTAAAAAACTACTATTATTATTATTATTATTGTTGTTTTAAATCTATAAGTCCATGTATCATTTCATGAAAGTTCCGTCAACCACCGTGCAAAAGGAAAATAATAATTATTTTTATTATTAAATAGGAATTGAATTGAAGAAGAGTTATTAGTTTTGATTAAAACTATCAGAGAATTTCAATTAATTTTTTTCTACTTTATACTCTTATTCAATCCTTCTAACTATTTAAGATTGATATGCATGTATTATAAATTAATTTTTTTTTCTTATCTCGTCTTTAATTTTAACACTTGTTTTAATTAAATAGATACGTAAAAGGATGTATAGAAATATTTGTCATTTAGTAAAAGGATATAAAATATCTATGTCTGCAATATAGAATGAGTGTAACCTTGTGTAAAAATCAGTTTTAATTTCTTAATATATACCTTGTGTCAAATACTTTTCAACATCGTCCTCTATTAAATTTGGTAACGGTTTATTTTCAATTTTATTAGTTCAAACATGATATATTATTTATTTTGAATATCTGCAAAATATATATTTAGATATTTAAGAGGTTAAAATTTTAAAGCTAATTACTTAAATAAGCAATATTGTAAGGACTCAAGTCAAAATAGTCATGAAAAATATACATTTACCAATTTGAGCATCTATTTCGCCTAATCATATCGCCTTTATAGCCCATCTCGCCGACTAATAAATACGTGACACATGTACATTTTTAACAAATTTAAAAATCGATCTCGCCGATGGGAAGCCATCTCGCCGATAAAAGTCAAAAAGTACCTCGGGAAGCCAATGTCATCGGCGAGATGGAAGTGTGTGTGCATGAAAAAATTAAAAAAGTTGACACGTGTCAACCTTTCATTGCTCGGCGAGATGGATCGGCGGAATAAATGCTCAAATTGGTAAATGAGTATTTTTTATGATTAACTTGGCTTAATCCTCACAAATTTGCCTATTTTGGCAAAGAGCTCAAAATTTTATTATTATTTTTAAACAATTTATTTCAAATTTAATAAAGAACAAATAGTTAGAAATAGTGATTATGTTATCATTTTTCTGTATTCTGTTAACACCTAGAATATATATATATATATATAAAAGATTGATCGAGTTGGAGCATCAAATACTGTCCGATCAACACCTGAAAGTGCTATATATATAGTATATAATATATATATAAATGGACAAATTAAAATGATACAGAATGATTCAGATAGCTAAAAAAATTTAAGTTATTTAAAAATAATTAATTAGTTGAAGGGTATAGGATTCCCTTTACCACCTCTACATTTGCAGACTTTTTGGGAGGGTGAAGTCAACTCAAAAGCTGACCCTTTTTTCTTTTATTTATTTTATTAATTTTATGCTCTAATGGTGCTTCCCCACTGGGGTCATTAATTAAGTCTATTTTTTGTTTTGTTGACACGCTTATTTACAGGATTCTAACATTATTTTAACTAGAATAACCATTGAGTTTATCGTTTTCCCATGAAATTGACATCGGGTTACTTAATCTCCTAATAATCCAGTTTTGACCATGGTTTTTGGAACCCACAAATACTCTCTCAAGATATGGGGTTTCACACCCCCAAAAAAAATATAATTATATAATATGTTTAAGATAACTTTAAAAAATATTATTAATCTTGAATCTTAATTTTAAGTATTGTTTATTTTCTAGAGTTGGTTTTTTAAAACCCGTGCATGGTATATATATGCCCATCACTCTGTATATTTGTTTTTTTTAACGGAAAAATTTATATAACAAAACTAGCAAGCAGCTAGTAAAAGAGAACAAATACAACAGAAATTAAAAGCAGGATAAATGTGCCATACACCAATCAATCCATCTATTAGCTAAGCTATATCTATTAGCCCTATTTTTCCCACAAAAAAAATAGTTTGTTTGAATAAGACTATTAACAGACTCATCATTTCTCATGCCTTCGTTATTGAAGACTTTTCCATTCCTCATTTTCCATATAAACCATATATAAGTATGTATTTCAGCCGCGAAAGCCTTCAACGAGTCACATTTAAAATTTGAAGCTTTCCCCCATTCAAGCAGCTGAGAAAGTAGAAGGATGTTATTTCCATCAACACCCCACCATTTTGCAATTTCCATTAGAATCTTTCGTGAATTAGAATATTTGACAAAAAGATGTTCTTCTGTTTCCTCCTCCTCGCCACACAATGGACATGTTCTCTGTATATTTGTATAATAGTAATTTTGACATAAGCGAGATAATTAACCCCATATTTTTAAAATCGGGTATTTTTAGTTGTGATTGCTATTTCTAACGACCATCAATCTAATAAATTCATTAACGGAGATAAATGTAGAACTGTTTGCGCCTTACTTCTTTCGTATCCTGTTTAGAAAAGATGAGTATGGTGTGTTGAGTAATGTCTAACATTAGACGAAAAATAACTTCGTAATAGTCAATTGGTTTTGAATTTGAACTCACAAACTTAATTACATGATGGTGGTGGACCAGTGGTGGTTATTATTTAAACTCATTAATTACTCCATCGTAAATTTAGAAGTCGGTCGTAGGCAGCATATATAATATGTGAATTATTTAACATAAAACTCAAAAAACAAATAATAAAGCATGCATGGTTAGGCGAATTAAGACAAAGTGTAACGCTGGGTACGTAATAAGTGAAGCTTTTTCTTTCTTATGTTAATGATGGTGTCACATGTGTGTGTACCATGATCATGAACCCAACCAAGCCAAGTCAAACCCTAATCCATGCATTCATGACCATAATGTTATGGACCATAGTGGCTTCTTTAAGACATCATTTTGAGGTTTTTGGTTCATGATTTGGCACGCACATAAGTCCCCACACACTTTCCACAAATATCATACGATTAAAAATCAATATATGAGGAATGTCAATTATTATTGGATCAATAAAATAAATGAACGTAATATAATTCTTTATTTATATTAATTTAAAAAGAATCGTGAAAATTTAATTTGTGATCTCACCGAATTTTATTTAAGTGTTTTGTTATCGTAAACGTTTTGCATGCTTTGACGAAATGATTTACTTTTATTTTAGAGTTAATTACAAAAATGGTCCCTGTAGTTGTCATGAAATTTCACTTTTAGTCCTTTAACTTTAAAAATTACGAAAATAGTCACTGTGGTTGTTATCTTGTTTCAGTTATGGTCCTTTAAGCTAACTTCCGTTAACTTATTCCGTTAGAAGCCCTCATGTATTTTTGTCATTTTTACTTTTATCCATCTTACCAAACACAACTCTTCATATTTCAATAATTAAAACACAAAAACCTACATCTATCTACAACCCAAACTCTCTCTTTCTCTCTCTAACAAAAATCATCTCTCTCTACACTGTATGGACTATTACCGGAGGACTAGACATCGCTGGACAACCACCATCACTGTGGATAACCACCATCACCGTGGATAAACACCATCACCGTCGGACAACCACCTTTGATCTCTTTCTCCTTTCAAAATGCACATTCTCTACCCCTCAAATCTCTCTCTTCCTCTCACCAAAGACTACCGGCAGCATACCTTTAAGACCACCACCGTTGTCTAACCACCACCACCACCACCACATAACATCACTGCCTGAAACCACCATCATCGCATCTTGTTATCACCACCATCTAACCTCTGAAACCACCATCGGCGGCAAATCTATAAAACCACCACTGCCGCCGGCACCCTTTTTATACAACCGCCGCCGTCGACTGTTGGGTCTGAACCTCCAATTATTCACCGCTAATCCATCATCTCGTTAGATCTTAACCACTGATCGTTCATCGCTAATCCACTATGGTTGCCTTCAACGCCGCCACTGTCACCGTAGTAGCTTTCAACGCTGCCACCGCCACCGCCATAACCACCATCACGAATATCAATTTCAGGTCTAACCACCTCTATCATCATCGATTTCAAATCTAAACATCGCCATAAACCATGTAAGCAAAACCCTAAATCAGATCTCTTTCCGTCTTCCCCGTCGAAGACAACCATCATCGGCATACCAGATCTGAACCACAACACATATCTTCTAACTATGTGAGTAAAAATGGTGTTTTTCTTCTTCTTGTTTGATAGTTGGAGATTCTAGAAGCTTGGGTTTGTAGATGGTCAAAGCTTTTTAGATTTGTGATTTTTTGTTATATATCTATAAATATTTAGATTTAGATGTTGTATGAAAACTGGGTTTTTGTTCTTTATATCCATTGTATACATATTTTCTACTCTTTTTCTATGAATTCTTTGTACTTATTCAAAATCCATGTTTAAAATTGTTTGGATTGGACAACAGTCTTCTGAATCAGTATTTGATTTTTTCTTGGTTCAAGAATAATATGATAATTGATTTGTTGTTGTGATTATTAATATATAGTTAAGATTATTTGAGTTTATTTAATAATAATTAAAATTAAAGGTTATTAAATACAAAAGATGTTTGGTAATATGGATAGTGATTAAATTGACCAAAATACCCTCATGTGCAAGGCACATGAGGGCTTCTAACGAAAAAAAACAAGGACCGAAACAAAGTGACAACCACAGTGATTATTTTCGTAATTTTTAAGGTTAAAGGACTAAAAGTAAAAATCAGTGACAACCACATGAACCATTTTTATAATTAACTCTTTATTTAATAAAAAATACCTGACTAGAATGATGAACCAAAAAACGTTATCAAATCACTATTTATACATCATTTAATGACTACATTTTTTAATGTTACATTAACAAATTTAGCTTATTTTATAAACTATTGTTTTACAAACTTCAATCAAGTAAAATCAAATCAAAATCGAGATCTTTAATGATTTATTATGTTGTTTTATTATACATTGTTTAATAAAAACTAATTAAATATACGAAAATCAAATATAGTTATTCATTGTGACGTTCTGTTGACAAAACATGGACCAAAGTGGGTATATATAATCAATAAAAGGAAACGCACACTCTATATTAGTATCTATGTAGTCCAAGACGAATGTTGGGCCGAATAAACGTGTTGCATCACATGGGTTTTCTTTTCTTTGGGTTTTCCAAATATTATGTCAAAGAAAAAAATAAAACAAAAAAGCTATTTGGATCATTTCAAAGGATAGGTTATATGATCAAGTCAAACTTTAACATGTAACACGACAAAATGATAAGTTTTAGTAGAAAATTGTTACACATGGTTATAAAATTCTAACATAATTACAAATTAATTTTGATTATAAGATAAAAAATATATATATATATATATATATGTTACGATAATATATAAGTGCCAATAGAAATGATTTAGTTACGACATTTAAAAATCATTGATCATAACAAATGTCTAACTGATATCATGAAGGAATACGTCATTAGTCCTTGCACGACGCGGGTAACTTTAATCTTTTATCCTTTGCTCCAAATATTTGATGGCTCACTTTGAAGTCTAACATGTGATTGATGCCACAATGAGAACTATTTAGACTAGAAAATTTTTATTTATTCATATGAATTCTTTCTACCTTATACTCTTACTCATCTAATTGTGATAAGTGGATTCTATTAATTTTCTTTATTTATCTTCATAATTGATTTTAACATTTTTATTGATCTAATGAGTAGAAGGATATCAAATATCTCGACCACTAGATTATGGCCAGTGACCCTGACGGATCCACACTATAGGTAGGGGAGTGGCCCCAATAAGCCCTGAAAAGTTTAGCCCCCCACTCAAACCTTGTTGAGGCCCCCAACAACAAAAATGAATAATAGTTGCCTTATTAGGTCCTTTGTGAAGCCTGAATAGATACAACCGATTTAACACTGACGCCCTGTTCTCAAGTTATTTTTTGGAAGGAAAGGGAGGGGAAGGAAAGAAAACAATTAGTGATGGGTGTTCTCAAGTTTTTTTTAAGGAGGGAAAGGAAGGGGAAGGGAGGGGGAAGGAGGGGCAATTTTACCATTTTTATGGTTTAAAACAACCCTCCCACTTTTGGGATGATTGGGAGGGGGAGTTTTTCATTCCCTTCTCTTTCCTTCCCTTTCCTTCGTTTAAAAACTCGAGAACAGGCCGTGAAACACCTCGATCGATGCTCATATCTCTCTTGATAGTCTCAACCCTTGTTGGTTGGTTTACGCCATCGATAACTCGATTGATACTCGGTAGCTAGACAGTCAGCATTCTCTCTGACGCTCTTAATTGTAGTCCACGGTTGATTGAATCTGAAGTCCACGGCCGTTTGACTCTCTTGATTAGCTCCTACATATCGAGGTTCTGATCACCGGAGCGCCCTCACTTCAGAGTATGCTTATTTATATTAATGATGTTAGTATGTTACCATTGTGTCAATATTAAGATTGTATTCGATTTGAATTTCAAGTTCTTCGAGACCACATTTTGCTGTTATATATAGAGACATTATATATGTGAAGTTAATTATGTAAGAGGAGCATAAAAGTCGCACTCCGAGTGCTTGATGTTTTGTGTCAATGAGTTTTTTCAAATGTAGTCCCTGATGATGATTTTACACTTGTATGGTCCAAAAAACTAGACCTTACCCTAATAATGATCAACTGAAGGAGAAGAGAGACAAGGGGGGAGGGGGGAGGAATTGGCACCTACCAACTTATTCTTTTTAGCCAGCCATTTGAGTTTATGTCTCTCCATAATATGTTTATTTCAGGAGCATTCATGCCATACACACGATCATTTTTGGAATATTGAGTTTATGACCTCGCATTTGCAGTTCTCTCAATTTAGTTGCTAATTTCTATGAATTCAAGTTAGTATACTGTATACATAAAATTCTATTGTGTAATGTGTGAAATTATGGTTACTTGATACTTACATATGATTCTGATTTAGTCATTTAGGGCTAGTATACAGAATATATACGATTATGATTAAGTTTAAATGTTGATCTTATGTGAAACTGTATGATTACATCTATACACAAACAAATATTTTTTTTGATAAAAGTAACACTACGCACTAAAACTTAAGTAGGATGGTCTACCCCGTATTACATGCTAGGTCCACCATTGAATATGCCAACCACATTAGGAGTATTACCAATTGTAGTAATGACGTAACACTGGCTCCAAGTCTGTAAAGATGGTCCAAGTCTTTATGGAAAACATAAATGAGGTGATTTTAACTTTTAAGTTTTGTTTAATCTTGATTATTTGCCTTAGTTAATCAAGTTTCTTGTTTTTTGGTTTTGTGGGTTTGAGAGAGGTCGGGCATAGGGTATGGAATAAGATGAACAAGTCTCTATTTTGATTTTGGGTTCGTGAAACAAGATAAACGGCTCTTTTTTTTGCATCATCCGAAACAAACACTCTTTTCTACATCATAAAAAACAAACATCACATAGTTAATTCGAGTTAACTCAAAGATCTAAGTGAGCCCTTAAAGATAAAGTCACCTTATTTGGCTAATTTACATCCAGTAGGTCGTACAAATACTTCCGTTCGAAGAAACTGTTCAACTTCGAGTTATGACGTTTTTTTTAGCCCTGTCCTTTAAATTGTTAATTATAATAATACTAAAATAGTAAAATTACAGGCTCAGGCCCAAGAATATTGAGCCCACGAACGTGATTCCTGAAGATGTGGAGAAGACCGGAAATACAATCATTAACGGGTCACGAATTCTAAGATTGTCGATCGCCTGTCGAGCAGCCAAAGTCCCGTCGAGCATCATCATCATCATCATCATTGGCTTTACTCCTCTTATGCGCTCTTGAAAACCGAGCGTAATTTGGTTAATTCGAATTGAGTGGGTTCATGTTCAGCTATACAGTCGGTCGAGTTAATGATCATCCGGTGCCCGGTAAACCTGATTTAAGTAATTGGTTATGAATCAGTTGAAACAAATCCATGCTCACACCCTGCGCAATGGCATAGATTTCACCAAATTTCTAATCACCAGGCTTCTTGAAATCCCCGACATCCCTTACGCTCACAAAGTGTTCAACCTTCTTCCTCTACCAAGCGTCTTTCTTTACAACAAACTCATTCAAGCTTTCTCTCAACATGGCCCTTACCACAATTGCTTTGCTCTCTACACCCAAATGTGTCTCAATGGTTGCTTCCCTAACCAGTATTCCTTCACTTCCCTCTTCGCTGTTTCCGCCACGCTTAAATCACCTCGCCAGGGTCAGATGCTCCACGCCCGTCTCGTTATGTCTGGTTATGAGTTTGATCTTTATGCATCAACAGCGTTAGTTGATATGTATGCAAAACTGGGCTTGTTACCTTCTGCACGCCAAGTGTTTGATAGAATGCTAATTAGAGATCTCCCCACCTGGAATTCTCTAATAGCTGGGTATGCAAGAAACGGAGATATGGAGGGAGCAGCAAAACTGTTCGACGAAATGCCTGTAAAGAATGTCGTTTCTTGGACTGCTATCATATCTGGGTACTCACAGAATGCGAAATACTGGAATTCTCTCAAGATGTTTTTGGAAATGGAGAAAGTGGAAGGTGTACAACCGAATGAAGTGACAATAGCTAGTGTTCTTCCAGCCTGTGCGAGTCTTGGGGCATTAGAGGTGGGGCAAAGAATCGAAAACTATGCAAGGGCACGAGGGTACTTCAAAAATTTATTTGTGTGCAATGCGCTACTTGAAATGTATGCCAGATGCGGTAGGATTGATACGGCTATGGTGATATTTGAAGAAATTGGTGCAAAGAGGAACTTATGCTCTTGGAATACTATGATCATGGGTTTGGCTGTCCATGGAAAATCTAATGAAGCTCTTCGGCTGTTCCACCAAATGCTGGTAGCATTTCTTTCTCCATCACATGTTGAACATGCTTATTTAATTTAATACTGTAACGATAAACGTAGCCGGCTTATATTCATGTAAATGATGTTACAACACATTGTTATGATAAAACAGTATGCTATAATTTATAGGCCTAATTGCATAAAAAATAACCAGCTTTACTTAAATTTCTCTTCTTTATTATATAATATTATGTCTCCCAAGTCCTAAAAAGGTATGAACTTTCAAAATAATTCACTTGGTAAAGTTGTAAACTTTTGAGAATCTAAGTAGCAAATTGGAGGTAGATGTGAAAATGATCATTTTTGGCATCATCCGTCTACCCTAAATAGGAAAAAAAATTAGATTGAAACATGATTACCGAAATGGAAGTGATTGTAAAGTTCTTTAGTTTTTTATTATACAATCAGCCCTTTTTGTAATGCCAAATATTCTTTTCCTTAGATGAAACCTTTTTATTTGATAACATAGGAAAAAGGCATACAACCAGATGATGTTACATTTGTGGGAGCAATCCTTGCATGCACTCATGGAGGAATGGTGAAAGAAGGACAAGAACTCTTCAAATCAATGGAGAATAACTTCTCAATAACTCCCAAACTTGAGCACTACGGATGCATGGTAGATCTCCTTGGGCGAGCAGGACAACTACAAGAAGCCTATAACCTTATACAAACCATGCCAATGAAACCAGACTCCGTAGTCTGGGGAACTCTGCTAGGGTCATGCAGTTTCCATAACAATCTTGAGCTAGCTGAGATAGCAGCTGAACATCTCTATGAGCTAGAGACATGGAACCCGGGCAATTATGTAATTTTGTCCAATATATACGCAAACACCGGCCGGTGGGATGGAGTTGCAAAGCTAAGAAAGTTGATGAAGGGTTCCCAAATCACAAAGGCAGCAGGGTATAGCTTCATTGAAGAAGAAAACCAAGTTTATAAGTTCACTGTAGATGATAGATCACATCCAAGATCCAATGAAATTTACTGGATACTAAATGAGGTTTCTTCAAAGATGAAGAACCATCATGAAGAAGTAACCATTTTTGAATCTTTTAGCTAAAAACAATGATAATAATATGTTCAAGACTTCAAGGTAAGATTATAATTCACAGACATATTTACATTATTTACTTCTAAGTGTTGCATGAAATGGTTCTTCAAAATTTCACACATTAGCTTTAACTTTTAAGGTCCATCAAACAAAATACCAGGTACACAATTTATTGACATAAACAAGAGGTCAAAAACAGCATTGAAATACATATATTGTGTGTGTACTTTCTAACTTTATGCAGTTTTACTTTTTCTTCCATTTTCTACTTGTCACTTTTTTCAGCAGTTACATTGATAAGGACCATGGGAGCTGAAACCAAGATGACCAAAACCCATTCGTTTAAACCTAAAGAAACAATACCGGAACCATCTGCTAGGAAAGGAACATAAAGAATTAAACATGGTGACCAAATGAAACAACCACGTATGAAAACAAGAAGGCAAGTGTTCCTCCAAGGTCGCATAATAAATAAAATGTTTTCTGGAAAGGTTCTTCCAAGGTGGCATTGTTAATTGTTAATAAATTGTTGTCTTCCGAAACGGCATCTAGTGAATTACACATCTCGATAGCTACTAATAACTTAGCAAGAAAAGTGATAAAGTCATTGCCTTGACTTTTCTGGTGGTGAAATAATCACTAAGGTTTGAATAATTGATTATTCGGTTGCTACCGACTAGAAATGGTGTCACTGAGAAATCGGGCCAACATGGGCAGTCTCCCCAGTTTCTGAGATAAGATACTCAAACAGAAGTTGCAATGTGCGCCTATCTCCTATTAGATTGATACCCAAGGACAACTGTGTGTCCCATATAATGTATATACCATATTAGATAGTTTATAATTATCTTATTATAGGAGGATACAATGTGTAAATATCTGTTCTATATATATCCTTCGTACACAATCATATTATTCAATGAATGAGAACCACGTAGAATTACAATCATAATAAAATTACCAAGTTTAACCTGGTATCAGAGCCGACAACACCACTGTCGTCGCAAAACCTAGCAACGGCGGCCCCTTAGAGGTTTTTAGCAAATACCCTTCCCCATGAAGCCTTTGTAGCCGCTTTATTTGTTTCTCCTCGCTGCCAAGTGCCAACTTCCTTTGCAACATTGATTTTAATAATTTGTGTATTCTTGTTTTTCCTTTTTCTGGTTCTTCAAGTAGCATTTGTTGCTTAACCAAGAAATTTATAAATAATTAAACTAGTGAAAAAGATAATTGGTGGAACTATAAATTATTATATATATAATTGAGTAAATGAATAAGAATGTCTATTTTTGAATAATTATTTATGAGAATTTCCTTTTTAGTCATTTTACTAATTAAGTCATTTAATAATCTAATTTGCCAAACACTTAAAAACTCATTATTTAATTACTCTGATATCAAACAACATAATCAAATCCAAACATGCTTATTCTACAACAGGTTTTGATACAACCGACTGATTATCTGCTTCTGATTATTAAAAATGCATAAAAACATCCCCTAAATAAGACCTTAAAGACCATATTTATAATTTCGTTCTCGTCTAAACACCCTTGGAGTTTCTGTAAGTTGTATGTTTTTCTCCTCTTAAATTTGAGCCTATGGCCCCTTAGAAATCCTTTTGCCATTTCCCCTTTCATCACTAACTACTAATCGTTTTGCAGTTAAATCGATAGTCACTCCCCAAGAATTTCCAATGAACTTGCTAGTATAAGCATTCCTCCACGTCGCCTCGTTCAGTCAATCACAAATGATAAGGAGATCGAGAAGCCGTGAAGGAACGAAGCAAAACAAAACTATGAGCAAACAACTATGATAAAAAAAAGACATTTGGTCAAACAGTATAAAGGCATGTAAGGTGTCTACTTCCTCTTTGAGGTTGATGGTTCATGTCTCATTTGAGGCAAAGACGTAGAAGTTATGGCATGCATAAGTTTGCCGATGATTAATATTATCAAATTAAATATAAACAACATAGTATATTTAAAATTTAAGTCTCCAATGATTTTTCTTAATAAATTCATGGAATCCCCTTATATGTACATCGAAAAGAAAATAAAAAAAACAAGAATAAATATTGTTGCATTATTTTAAGCTTGCAAGGGAAAAGATTTACAAAATTCAAAAACCCACCATATTTCTTTAAATACATAATAAAGTTGAAATATAAAGTTTAAACCTTGGAAGAAAAATCATTAACCTTCAAACATGTGTGTGGTACTTCCATATTAAAAATCATGAATTCACCATTAATGTATAACGTATCATTGTTGGTTGTGACGGGATGATAGTGGATCGACTCATATGAGTGTTATACCACTAGTAGTTATGATTATTATGACTGTCACATCAGCTTTTTTAGCCAATAACTAACTCGTGACTAAACAGTCATAGTCATGACTAACATCCACATCATCACCCATTTTCATTACTCACATTCGAAAACAAATAAAAGGGAAAGAAGCCGTTTGAGGCTCGTCATGGGGACGACGATAAGATTGACAAGTGAATGACATCGCTTGCGTAGTGGACGACGAGCACTCCATAGCTATGACGAGCTCCAAACACTCGACTACGGGCGGTCTTAGCTCAAAACCAAAGGAAAGGATCTAGTTAAGGATGAAGACATTGATTTTAATTTTAGACTTTGTTATTTTAGTAGATTTTACTTTGTAACTTTTTTTTTTACTGAGATCAATGTAAGAAACTTAAAGATGTGGTAATCTGAATTTATATTTTCAAAAGTGCAAACAAGCCCTTCTACTCTCACCTTCTATCAATTTCACCTCAAAACAACAAAATGTTTTTAGTTACTTTAAAGCTTGTTCTAAACCTCTCCCTTGTCAAAACTTGACCATTGAATTTTGCACTATGTAAAACGACGACGATCCTTGATCATCATTGTTCTTTAAGATATTTCTGATTTTGCCTTGTACTTATGCTACTATTATTAGATCAATTTGTTGAAAAAAGAAGTTTAAGTGGTAGTTCAATTCATGTTATTTGCATTTGGGTGTTCCCTTGTAGCCCCAATTGTTGCACGGTACCAAGGCAAACCTCGTTTCGGTTTGTCGGAATTATTGAAATCCGAGACCTTTATTTATGGGAGTTAAACCCCAAAGAGTTAACAACACGTAAAATACACCTGGATACCACAAGACCAAAGTTAAGTTGGTATGACGTAATATAATAAATGAAAAACTACATTTAATTTCACTCGAGATATGGAAGAAGACAAGTAAATTGAGTAACAATGATGGGGTTTGCAGCTAGCTAAGCTACCAAGTGAATTCTACAAATAAGAAAAATAAACCAATTTCTTCCACACAAAATCCATAGAAGATATTGCAAGCACACCAAACAAAACCAAATCAAAATCAAAATGCTTTTGTTTTCATGTTATTACCTTTCTTCAAGATATTCCTTTTGTGTTTCTTGAAATAGTAGAGATCTTTAGGTTAACCTATTTGATGTATTGTGAGACCCATTTGAATCCATCACCATAACCCATTTTACGCACAATGCTGCACATAAATACCTCCAAAGGACGAACACTCGAATCTTGAAGGTTGACTTTTCCTTTGCCGGTGGTCACACCAGTCAAACCCAAGTGGTAACGCAATTCGTCCTCTGAAGCAGCATAGGGTATGTCGATCTTGTTCCCCAATATAAGAAATGGGACTGCAGCCAGATTCTCATCTGAAAGAAGTGCATCCAGTTCTTTTTTTGATTCTGCAAAGCGCTCCTTATCATAGGCATCCACCAAATAAACTACAGCATCAACCTGTTAATAATCATAAACTTGATTAAGTGCACTCGTAATAATAATTGATTATATGTAGTTTGATCTAACAGAAAGGGAAATAAAATAGGTCATATAACACACTTATAGCTTCAATAGAAATAAAATATCCTATTATCCATGAAGTTTATGAAGCACAAAAGCAAACATGTCATGCCCCTACTTGGGTATGTTTGTCATGCACTTTTAAAAGCTTTTGAGAACTTTACCTTTTGTTAACTACTCAAATCATTGAAAAAGAATATTGTTTAATTGACAAAGCTTTAGCTTGGATTTTGGAAAAATAAGCTTAAAAAAGGCAGGCTACATGCTAGAGCCTCTAGTAAAGAAAAATTACCCTTTTACTCCCAATTAGGTTGTGTTTGCCATTTGAGATTTATGTGTACATCATTTTATGTCATTTTCAACCTTTTAGCTACAAGTACAACTACTTTTGCTAAACACTTGTATAGTTTTATACATCTGACATTCACAACTCATAGTTTCATCTAATAGCTCGTGGCTCGAAACTACAACTACAGCTAATTTTGCTAAACATAACCTTAAACAGCAATTCTAAGAAACTTCAAGCAAATATTAGTGAGGCTTTATGTCATCATAAAACACCAATATATCTAATACATATGTATTTTCTTGAAACTTTATGAGTATTTGAAAAAAGGCATCTTGTATACTTTGTGTTAAACTTGTAAATGAGCCACCACTTTCATGAAGAAAAATGAAAAGAACTCCTTTATAAGAACTATAAATGCAGGAAGCAAAAAACAAAAAAGATGGGTTTTTTTTTTTTGACAAACATCTACAACTAGATACACAATTGCTAGGAGCATATCCTAGAAAAATATATTACTATGAATAACATCAATGATGTGCGTATGATAGAAAAATACTTTCCCAACTACCTTCGCACAGCAGTACACACATTATTCCAAAATCTCTCACCTGTTAGTGATACTATCATACTAGAGATAATTAAGTTGCATAGATTCGTCCCCAAACAGGTGGCTTAGTGGTAGGTAACATGCAACATAAAACACAGTTCCATGAATCAAATCCTGGTCATCTCCCTTGCCTACGATTTACACTCTCATGTTGGTTGTCGAACCATTTGGTGGGCCCCCAGCCCCCCAAAAGGTGGGGTTACCCAAAGTTGCATGCATTCAAGAACCTTTATGCACACATTATTCCAATTGCTATATACTTGGTCCATAACAGTATAGCACATATATGCACACATTTAAGACCCCCCAAGTAGCATAGAACCAAGAACAGGTATAGCTTTGTGTAATCGATAGTCACTATATTAGATAGGTAAAAGTTTTAGCTAGTAATCATATGTTACATTTTAAGTCTTAAGATTCGACGGATACTAACAGGCATGCGTATAGCTACAAATTCAGGGTGTTTGGGAGTGCTTATTTTAATAACTTATCAACTTATTGCATTTTGATACAACTAATAACCACTTTTGACTGTTTGGATGGAGACAAACAGCACTCGTCAGCTTATTTAAACTGTTTCTCATTGAGATCTTTTTACCTGTATAATCACTATAATACTATATTAAATTGGTAAAATTTTGAGCTAGTAAATCCAAATTGCACATTTACATCTTAAGATCAAGCCAATACAACTCAAATGTTTATAGCTTTGAATTCTGGGGGTGTTTGGGATTGCTTATTCAAACAGCTAATCAGCTACTATGTTTTTATACATCTAACAAGGTGTTTGGATAGAGACAAACAGCTTATGCGAATCAGTTTATGTAAATCTGTTTTCAAGAAGCTGTTTCACATAAGCACTTTGTACCTCAATAATCATAATGTTTCTAAACACTAGAAAACAGTTTATCAGCCTATTTAAGCTTTTTTGAATAAGACAATAAGTGTTTCACATTAGCACTTTTAAAGTAGTAATAATAATCTGCTAAACAATTGAAAACAGCTTTTGCATTTTGATACAGTACAAGCAATTCCAAACACCCCTGAATATGCAATCAATAAAAACCAAACAGAGGTCGTGTAATCAAAATCAATAAGAACATAATACACACCTTGGCATAATAATCTTTCCAGACCCTACGAGCAATCTGATGACCTCCCAAATCGAAAGCTTTGAACTTTATTTTCCCGATACTCAACTCTTCGGACGTCGGATGTTGCGTTGGTTGATGTTGAACTAATCTCTGGTAAACCAAACGAAATCAATCGAAAAGCAGATCAAAATCAGTAAACCAAACGCAATTACAACAAATAGGTCAAAATCGATTCAAAATGTTGAATAGGGAAATGAAATTAAGGGAAAGCAAATAGGCAATTAGGGTTAGATCGAAACTGACCTCGTCTTTAAGCATGTGAAGCAAGGTGGTTTTACCGGCATTATCAAGGCCAAGGAACAAGATCTTGGCTTCTTTCTGCCATAAACCGAGGGATGCTAATATGCCATAGAACCAATCGAAAAGAAACATAATTGAATTGGGGGAAAAAGGAAGGAATCACAAAGAGTTATTGTTGAGTTGGATTCTGCAACTGGTTCTTTCACTGATTCCCCTTTTTTAAACAATGAATTTGGCTTTCTCTCTCTCGTACATATAAAGCACACACTGTCACGACAACGATGACAGGTGAAACTGATGGCTCGATCTGTCTAATATCATAACCCACTTATTATGGTTAGAAAAAACTTTAATAATTAAATCATATTTCACCCTAATAAAAATGAATACAAAGTTACTTCATTAAGTTACTTCATTTTATACTTTATGCATAATAAATATCAAGAATTATAATTACATTCTTTAAGGTGAGTAAAAAATAATATAATTTAGTTCATAAAAAGGTAACATATTTTTTATGGTAATATGGTTCTTTTAAAGTTTGAAATATTATTATTTTAAAAATAGAAATATGGGTGTTGTGTTTTCTTTGTCAAAATGAAGCATGTTCTATTTCTAAAAAGTAAAATCATATAATTTTTATTCTTATCCAGATCCCTAAGAGCTATAGTTATCATTATTCAATAAAAATTAGTTATACATAATAAAGTATTGTGTTTAGATAATAATATCCATAAAGATATCGATGAGAAAAATAGTTCACAAATTTGTAAAGGTAAGAATGTTATGATTGTAATGTATGGCTAATTCTTTTAAGAAGTTGATCAGTACACAACAGTTTTAATCCACACATAAAAAAGTAAAACAGTTAATACATGTGGTATAATTGGATGATAAGTAAAGCTATTGTGTATGTTTACTTTTATTGTGTAAAGATTACCTCCATTCTTTTATGCACATACTTTATAGTTTATACTTTGTACTTTACAATTGTAGAGGATAATTTTTTTTAATATTTTAGTAAATTATAAATTTGTGTATCTATACAAGTAGTTCAAGTAATATTGTACTAGCTTAATTATCCGTGTACTATACGGATTATAAAATATATTTATGATTAAATAATAAATAAATTTAAAAAAATATTAGTACGCACAATAAAATTAAAATCAAATATTTTGTAGAACTTCCTTATAGATAACGTTCATTTCCTTTGAAATCGAGTTACAATCATTATCAAAGATATGTATTTTAAATTCCTGCAACGTTCATTTCCTTTGAAATCAAGTTACAATCATTATCAAAGATATGTACTTTAAATTCCTGCTTATCACACGAGATATTGCGAAATGCGATTGTCAATGAGTAAAAACATATCTTCTAAGAAAAAAACCGATCTTAGACGACGACTACCATTAACTTTTATTTATTATCTTCGAAAAACAAATCAAAAGCAGAAACTGCCATATCCGAAACTTTATGTACATATATTATTGTATTTATATGACATTTTAATACTCCAATATTCATACTTCAATCAATAAAATGAAAGGTAGTATTTATATTAATATACAAATTTATAATTACATGGTTTATTTTATATATAATCAATAAAATGAAATGCAAAATATATAAATATATAATTACATACTTTATTTTATATATAAGGTAACTAATATTTTTGCATTGACCTTTGAGAATATAAATCAATTATACATACGTTTAATTTATTTATTTTTTATTTTCATTAATATTTTTTACCTATTATCTTATCTTATATAAAATTGAATTTAAATAATATCTTGATTTAAAAGCAAAATTAAGTTTTAATTTTGACAAAAAAAAGTTAAAATTTGATTTCGATTTTTACTAAAATGGATGGTTGAGATTTAATAATTAAACTTTTTTTATCTAAATCATATGTTAAGATTATCTAATAGATTTTTTTTCATGTTAGTCATTTATTTATTTGAAGATGTTAAATTGTTAATGATGTGTTTAATTTTTTTATCCCATTTTTATTTGTAGTAGTCTACTTTTATTTTGTTATGACCGAGAAAAGAAAGAAGTAAGGGTATGTTATTAACGGTAAATATATTAAATATTTATTTGCTATTTTAATGAAAATTAATGAATAAAAATAAAAATATATATACTACTAGCAATATTTATTATGGATGTTGCGATACTTAACATGAACAATTATTGAAATGACTAAATTATTTGTGTTCAAATTGTTTATATTAAAATTTAAAGTTTTTATGAGATCAAAATGTGTTTTGTATATTGCATATTTTATTCAAGCACTTGGTAGGCATAGTTGAGTAACTAACTAACAAATATGTGGTAGTTGGGCATGCCTTTCTACAATGCTAGTAAATACAATAAAAATTCCTTTTTTTGTTAATATAAATTATCAAAATAAATGATAAAAATTCCTATGCATTGTCATAAATATTTACATTTAAAGAAACACAAGATAATAAGAAAAAGAAAATTATGTTTCTATGTTCTTTTTTTATATTTATAGGTGAATGTTACACAAAAAAAGTGTGACATGTGCATTAACTGTATGTACCTTATTGTATATAGCTAAAAACTATTATATATGGATCAGCTTCTTATATTTATACGTGCTCATTAACATATAGCTTTAAATATTTTCATTAATATTAATTGAAGTACCTACCAAAACAACATAAAAGTTTATATGCTATTTTATATATGTGCATTAACATATAGCTTTAAATATGTTCATTTATAGTTAAATACCTACCAAAACAGCATAACCGAGGATTAAAATTTAATGTGTTCGTTCATATATAGTTTAGGGGCTATATTTATCAATTTACTATATATTAATAAAAGAAGAAAAAATTGATAAATGAGATTGTGTATATTATTATTAATTTAATTAAAAAATAAAGAGTTAACCTCATTATAATTATAATTATAATATAATATAAAATCCAAACTTTATTCATTACATGGATCAATAAGTGGTTTGTGTTTAACTAATTTTAATCCAATTTAGTTTGATTTACCAGCAAAAGCAGTTAGACTGAGTTTTATAGACTCTTTTTATTATTAGTTATTAGTTTATTTACCAAAATACTTTTGAACTATTGATGATACAGATTTAAAAAACCCACGTGGAGAAATAGAAAGTCAACAATTGAAGGCTGCAAACTATGAACTGTCAACAGCTAAGTCATAGAAGCGATAGACCTGGTTATGCTATATACGTATTAAATGACTTGTAGCTCAACAGTATCCGTGGTTGATAAAACATGTCATTCTATAAAAGGTTGAGGGTTCAAGTATCAGTGGTTGATAAAACATGTCATTCTATAAAAGGTTGAGGGTTCAAATTCCGTAACGAATAATAGAGTAGATTTAAGAGTAGATTTAGTAAGTTGGGGTATGTTTGTCGTTAAAAAATCTATATTAATAGACCTAAAACAATAGAGATGCACTTGGGCCTGTGTTGGGCCATATCGTTCCTTAACTAGTAACGGGACAGGTTTCTTCTTTAACCAACCCCGGTAGTATAATAAGCATCTAATGTCCCAAAATTTTAAGTCAATCAAAAAACCGTCCATTGTAATCGGTTCAAATGTTTTTCAAGTCTTTTTTTTTTTTTGGTTTTTAGTTATTAAATACAAATTGTTTTACCATAAACTTAATGTTCTAAAAGATATCTCTAACTTGTAAGCAGCGGTACCAAGATGTATTTAATATTCTTCATGGTTGTGGGTTCTAGTTCCAAAATAAACAGATATGTAGATTTAGGAGTATGATAAAGTTTATGTGAGTTAGCCGTAAAAAAAATTCAAATTCTCATTTTTAACCGATTAGCAAGCTTTAACCGGTACGTAACGGATATTCAAATTCTCATTTTGAACCGCACATTCATCATGCCTTTTTAATAGGAAAGACATATCTTCTATTAATTTGAACTAGCTTAACACCCCGTGTATAAACACGGGGAAAGATTAAAAGAAATTTTAAATGTTTCCGTATAGTAAAGCAATTGTAAATCATACAAAAAATATCGTAATAACGAACGTCAAGAGTATCGTTTGTATTCACCACCAGTACTGTTTTTTATACGGTGGCTATGAATAAACCACAAACATTTTTAATATGAAACGTACAGTTAGATATATTTCTTAAAGGCACTCATGGTGGTCTTTCACCATTTGCAATTGATGCTACTAAGTTTTGAAGATGATTATCGTCGGTAGTTCTCGTGAACTGCGTTTTATTGTTTTTTCTTAAAACTATCTTATTGAAATTCTCTTTAATGCTGATAAAGACTGTTTTTTATTTTTCATAATTGAAAAGTGAACAATGAAGACAATGAGTTTCTTAGCAAATATATATGTGAATAAAAAACGAAAAAGACAACTGCTATATGTGAATCATATTTCTATTGATCTCAGTGATAGAAAATAAAAATAACAAAGAAAGAAGGTAGTTGAAATTATATGTTATGACGCCATTTTTGAAAATTGATTCTCAAAATAAAATAGTATAATAAATCTGATAATGAAAATTCAATGTTTTAATTTAATCAAAATGATCTACGTATTTTCATAAATAACCACGAAAGAATGTATTTACTAAATAATTTGAGTAAATATTTTTTGTTAAAATATTTTAGTTTTTACAAACTATATCACAAAAAAGCTAAAATATCGAACAATATGAAAGTCTTAGGGGCTATTTGTTAAAACAAAATGATTAAGCACCGAATGATTCTGTGGTTTAAATAATTCAAAGGCTCTGAATGAATATGCTTCTGAATATGACATGCTGTTTGATAAAGGTTTTGAATAAACAATCTGAATGATGCAAATTACCATTTTAATCTTAATTGTGATATATTATATTACAAGATAGGGTTAAAGTTGCGTAATGACATGAAAGTTGTCATAATATTCTAATATGGTACTTAAAGTATTTTTTTTTTACACATATGACCATTTAACTTGTTAAAAACATGTTAATATACCCCTTACATCAAATGTTACCTGGTAAACAGGTACAAACTCTAATTTGATGTTTTTTTATCAGTGATGCATAAAAAACTAGGAAAATTGCTCATTTGAAGCTCTTGAAGGTGGCGAGAATGTCTTCATCATCGTCCTACAACTCCAATCCAAATTCAAAACATCCAAGTGAATGCTATTATGAGAAACCAGTAAAATGTCTAACATCATGGACAAGAAATAACCCTGATAGAAGATTCCTAGCATACTCAAATTCTTTACTATGATTTTGTATGAAATTAGTCACTAAAATTTGTGAAAATTGCCCTAATTAGTCAATGAGAATTACAACCAAGATTACACAAACTATAAACAACTTTTAGATGACAAGGAAAATGAACTTGCCATGTACAAGACCAAGATGGAGTTATTAAAGTAAAAAAATGGAGGAAAAATGAAATTTTTGAAAGATGTTCAGATGTGCACAAAAAAAACTTTAAGTACCATATTGGAACACTAGGACAAGATTCCTACATGCCCTAACATTTGAAATGAGTTTAAAAATCATGAATTTACCGGCTAAGCTGGTTGCACGTAAAAAAAGATGTATATTAACATGTTTTTGACAAGTTAAATGGTCATATGTGTAAAAAAAATACTTTAAGTACCATATTAGAACATTAGGACAACTTTTATGTCATTGCGGAACTTTAACCCTTATAAGATATGATTGTTTAATAAGGCAGCGTGTGAAAGAAGGAGTATTAAGGTAAAATACTTGGTACTTAATAATTCAGAATGTACTTTAACGTAGAATGATTCAGCGGCGTTCTTCTATTTCATTCGGCACGGTCTTCATTCAGAGGCAACAATCAAACACGATAAATGCTGAACGATTCAGTATTCAGCACTGAATGGTTCCATTAAACAGCAAACAAACAACACTTTAAGGTTTTGACGTAAAAACATTAAATGCTAAAGGCATTTGAGAAAATAAAAGGATATGATTGATGAAAAATTCTAAAAATATGACAATGACATCATAATCCGATGCTTGTAATATATATTAGAGATTAGAGATAGATACCAAATTAATCAAATCATTTAGAAATTGGAGTCAAACATTTATAATTGGTCACTTCTTTATAATCTACTAGTTTTGATGTCAATATAAAAATACGGATAGTCGTTATTACTTATATAAAAGTATTAGTTTATATTTATTTAGTTAAACAACATATACCTTACAAAGAGATACAATAAGACACCCCATATAATTCCTTTGTGCCAAGAAGATTTTTATTTGTTTTGCAGATTTGTAGGAAAACGTTAAAATAATTAGGGAAATACCTAAATAATCTAAACATTTGAAGTCAAAATTGGATTTTAATTTTGACCACCTCAATTTTGATCACCTAAAGTCTAAATCGAGTCTTTAATTTTAAATAAATGAATAGATAAGATTTAATATAAACTAAATAAAATGTTGACATTGTTTAATTAAATCTATAAAAGTTAGTTTTTTATTTATATTAAGAGATTGTTTCGAGCTAACTTGGTTTTAATCGTCAAAATTTATCTTAAAAACGTTTTATACTTCACTTTTTTCTATCATTTTAGTCCTAAATATTCAGTAGATGGTTACCACATTTTGTGATTCTTTAAAGTGTTATGCATTGCTAATTATTAGATCTTTTAAGAGAGAATAAAACATGCTAATGTGAAGTGTCATTTTCTTCATGGCTTATTGCTCAAGCCTCTTGGTATAACAATTTAGTTACACTCTATTGTAGATACAATCATTTAAGAATAAGGAGGTTATGAAGAAAAATAATTTCCTATTTGCTACAAAAGTAAGTTGGTCCTAAAATCATGTGGAAAACAAAAAATATATATATCCAATAACCAACAGACAGTGGCGGAGACAGAGGGGGTTGAAGGGTGTTTGGCCCCCCTAATTAACCTACAGTCCGTGTATATTATAAGCCACGTTGGCCAACTTTTTATTAAGTTCATCCTCAAATAAAATTAAATACCCAATATAACACTACGATAAACAATGAAGACTGAAGCAGCATTCTATCTTTAAGGATTTGAATATTTTCTTATTTTATTCACTTTTTCTCGAGATGTTTTTCATGAAATTTTACTCAGCTTCCAATTCGTCGATTGATATTTTATTCTCTATTTTGTAATTCTACCTTTGCAACGTTTTAATTTAAATGTAAATGTTGTTTTTGATTATATCAAAAAACCAAACCATCAAAGAATCTAGAATCTAGAATCTAGAAACTAGAAGAAATGAGAGTAACATATTTCACTATCTAGTTTATAATATTGAATTGTAAAATTTAATATAATAAAGAACCTTCTGTTATTGAAATCATGAGTCAAGAGCTTGTAGTGAACATTTATTTTTGTTATTGAATTATTGAATCACAAATCATGAGTTAAGGTCATCAAATTAAATCGTTATTATTTTAATTTTTATTATCTGAAATAATTTTTTATTTAATATTTTGTTATAGACATGTTAATTAATGATAAAACGATTGATTTTAAGTGTTATTTTAACTCGTAATTTATTGTCTTTAAACGAACTTTCATTATTTATTTATCTTACAAAATAATCAAACTTATTACATTATTCGTATATTATGGATATTATTAACATACGAGGTCCCCCTATTTAGAAATCCTAAATCCGTCCCCGATTATTTGATAAGTTGACAGGATTTGTCGAGTTTGACGTCAATGATCATTGTCAAGATTCTAGAGTGATATTTCACTGAAATTTTATGAATAATGATAACATGATGTCATGATATGTTTATTTTTTTTTCGATCTTGAGATATTATGTATCCTTTTACTTAATTTATATTTATTTTCTTATTTATAATATTAATATAAATATCAAAATCAATTAAAAAGACAAGTAAAATAATTAGTAAATTATACATGTCAATGTGTCATTTTATGATGAACAGAAGGATGAAACTAGAGGAAATATTAGGAATAAACCTTCTAAAATTTATGACATTTTAACTCCATGCTTATGGCTTTTTTAAAGATAAGTGAAATATCCTCCTATTTATCTTTCTACTCACAAAATAAACACACGTGTCAAAATCAATGGAGGAGATGGAGAAAGAAAATTAGTAGACTCCACATGTTATCTTATGGTGAGTAGGAGGATAAATAAGGAAGTAATAGTATGAAAGTATATCATTTTTTTTTTAAATAAAAGAATAAAATAACATCCTTAAAAGTTAAAATGAGTGTAGAGGTTTATTATAGTTGTTTAATAATTAAAATGTACTCGTTGTGATTTATTAATTAAAGATGCAACGTTTACTCTAATGGTCTATAATGTTTTAGAAACCACGTTGAGTTTAATATTTTGTTTAATAATTAAATCATTAAATTGAATAAATAGTAGATCCAGATAATATCATTTTAGTTAATAAACTAATTTGAAGAATAATTTGCAAGTCAAACAATATACCCACCTAAATGGGTTAATTAACTCTAACGGTCGAGTACTTTTAAAGGTTAGTAAGAAACAATATATCCATCTAAATGGGTTAATCGACTCTTAAGGTCGACTACCGTTGAAGGATAAGTAGTATATCAGAGTAAGGACCAATATTCTCACCTACATAAGTGAATCGACTTTTAAGATCAGCTATCTCTGAAGGATAAGTTGTAAATCATCCATCTAAATTAATCGACTCTTAAGGTCGGCTACCTTTGATATATATGTTTTCTTCACCTGATTTCTCCCCATTTTCATATTTTGTTAAGAAGAAAGAATCAAAAACTTAAATCGTGCTAGCGGTCTAGTGGAAAACTAATGAGGAATTCAAGATTAAATTAATATATATTGTTGGCAGAGAGAAAGTAAGAAACCATAACATTAACTTCAAATTTAAATCTATTTGGAGAATGTTGGATGAAAATTATGTTTAATAACTCGTGATATATTTTGTTTAGAGAAAAAATAATTATATATTTGTAACAGTCTCATTTTTATCTACGTTCCGTTATAAATTTTTTCGTAATATGATTTTTTTTAAAATTATTATATTTTTACATTTTTGTTATCCATCAATAGCAATGGCTAGGTAATTTTTAGACATTTTATTCGTTTTTTATATTCTTTTCCTCTACGTATTGCAGTCGATATAACCACTGATTTAATAATATTAAAAGATATCATATAATTTTACTAACATGCAATAATGCTTAAACGAAATTCTTTAATTCTTATATATACCTCTTCATTCATTTATATTAGAAGGTGATAATAAAGAAAAACATTTATTTTTTGAAAATAAGAGATATTTTCAAAATTAAAATATTAAAACAAATAATTTATAATATGATATAGATAAAGTGTAAAGGTTTACTTTACCATAATTTATACAAACACTCCTTAAGTAAAATTCGTAACTAACAATAAAGTCAAAATTAGGTGTTAAATTGCATAAAAAGTCAAAATTAAAAATTTTGGTTGGTTGAATTAAAAATAATTAAGGTAATGTGAGTTAGAAATTTTTTGGCAGCAAAATTTTACATTATTTTGTATATATATATATATATTCTCTTTTATATCGTTTATTTTTTACCTGTATTTTTTTATTATTTAGTTTTATGTTCTTATTAATGTAACTTTATTCTATTTCATTTTATATTTTCTATATTATTCTAGTTTATTTTATTATATTTTTCTTTCTCTTGTTGTTGCAGGTTTCCGTGAAAGCAATCTCTCTACCTATGGATAGAAGTATGATTATCTACATCATATCTATCTCATACCTAGCTAAGACGGGGTTGAGTATTGTAACATTAATAAGTTCTAAATTTAGTAAATATTATATAACTACAATAATCCACATACAATTTTAAATATATAAACTTTATAATAAGCTACATCAAATCATTATATAAACAGTAAAAATAATATTCTTAATCTTCAACTATTCTCACACGGTAGTAGTTTTATAAGGTGAAAGCTTTCTAAGCGAGTGTTCTACAATTGTAAATATAAATATAAATAACAATTGTAAATATAAATAAACAAACAAAATTATAACTAAGCTCTCCAGCGTTGATGCTTCCTACATATGGATGGTAGATGGCTTGGTGATTTGGCCTAGTGTTTGAGAGTGAGTGTTGCATAAAGTCATCATTCTTTTCACTAGTTACAGTAAAGTGGATAGTTACTAATAATTATATAATAAGAAATTTAAAATGAAATGTTTAGTTGTTGAAATATATTTTAATAGTTGCGCTATTTGATAATTTTTATTTAGTTTGATATGAGGGGTAAATTAGTAATTTTAAAATACTTAAAATTTAAGAGTTTAAGCAAAAGGTATAAATGTTTTATAATATAGTATATAAGTATAGATATAGATAGATATGTGGTTGTTTAACGGTGATGATTTTTACACAACTTTTGTCATATACAACAATTAGAACTTTTATGTCCATACAAAACTCACTATTTTTTATTCTTATTCACAAACTCAAGTGTATAATGATTCAAACAACCACCTTTTATTATATATAGCAAAAAAATTGTCATGCATAAATCATCACCCTTATTTAACATGTGAAACCACTTTTATTTCTGTTAGTTGTTGAAAGAATACAAATACTAACATTGGAGGCTTTCTATAAAAGAGTGTCTATAGTGGTGACAATTGGCTATGGTGGTCCTAAAGTTTCTTTATTACAATTTAATTGTCAATAATGTAAAATTTTGGTGACTGGTCATATTCAAAGAATGAGAATTTTATTCTTATGCTTAACTGTTTTATCAAGAAGTTTTGGGGCTAGAAGTGAACCTTGCCAATAGGTGCTTATATGGTGATGAAAATGAACCCGTAGATGACGAAAATTTAGCGACTATGTTCGGGTTACTCCCGTTTATATACTTGACCTCGAGATGGAAATAAATATATACATGTCAAAGAATGAAGCTTTGTAGGACAAAGTAAAAATAAATAATCGACTTTCGAGTTGGAAATCCAAACTTCTTTCTTTTGAAGGTAAACTCGCTTTTGTCTAAACCGGTATAGGGTACTCTTCCATCATATTACTTTTCATTGTTTAGGACTCTCGTTAAAGTGATAGATTGATTAGAAAGATTTTAAAGAGGATAGGAAAGGTTTAGCTTTGATGAGTTGGAAAAACATTTTAGACTAAAAAAAAGAATGATGAACAGTGAAGTTATGTTAGTGGATTGGGTCTCCAGTGACATCCATACAGGATCGTATGCGAGCCCCAAGCCACGCGTTTGAGAGAGTAAACGCTCCTCCATTGTTTCCGAAAACCCTCACAATGATGCTCGAACTCGAGATCTCATAGTGGGGTAAAACCCTCCATACCACTAGGACAAGTCCTAGTTAGTGAATGATGGTAATTGCATTAGGAGGGTTCTAGCTAAGAATATTCCTCTTTGAGTAAGTGGATGTAGTCATTGAAAAAAGGAATCAAACACGCATTGGCTCAAAGTGATTCAAGGGCTATATGGTCCAAGTGGTGGCGCTAGCTAGTTCACCAAGTAGCTAGTTCGGGTCTTAAAGATTTAGATTTGAGTTAGGCTTAACTATAAATAAGACGGGCATTACTTTTGGTGAATCTTTTCACTAGGAGTTATGAAATGGGTAAATACTCATTATTTGTTTGATCCTTGGGTTTACGGTGCACCTAGGAAACAAAATTCTAAGACCGATTGCATTGAAAGTCAAAAAAATGGCACAATTAGGGAAGGAGGCTTAGAAAAGGACGTAACTTATGTGGGATTAGTCTTCTGTGATGGTAGCCTCATGGTTTGTGACACTGAATCAGTAGTGGAGATCAATGGACCAAATTCTTGTACATATGTTTTAACTTTAAGTTACACAATTTACTTTTCTCATATTAACTTCTTCCCCATATCTTGTTAAGTCGAGATTGAGTATTGTTGTTGATATTGACCGTGAAACTAGTCGTTTGAAGGCCCTAGAGGTATAACTTAGGTGGAATCATGGGTCTCGAGAGTTTATGTTGAATGACACAACGTCTCCGCTATTTAGAGCTCAATGGGTTGTTAACAATCTTGACTGACACAAGTTTTACTTAGTACTGACCTGATAAATCCTTTGGATGTTTAGTCTAAAAGGCAAATTTACATCCAAACCTCTTATATTTTTTTACAATGTATTATTAATGGTTAATGGTAGGTTAGGAACTAGGAAGCAAAACAATATGGAATAGTCGAGTGTTAAGGAGAGTTAGCATAAAAGATTCTCATGATTGTTTGACTCACTTTTCAAATCTTATGTTGCGAGGATTTCCGGAATCATGTTAATTGTGCAATCATGATGCGGAGACGTTGCAACATATTTTGTTCTCTTGTCCGGAAGTATTGGTTATGTGGTAAAAAAATATGGTCATAGGCTTTGTTTCCGGGTTCACATAAAATTATTCCGTTTTTACTAGTTCATTAGGAGTATGTGGGTGCAAATTGGTTAACAAAGCTTAACGAGAAGCTTGCTAGATAGCCACTTGGGTCTTATGGAGTTGGGGAAATCGAGTTATGTTTGCTATTGGAGAGATACAATTTGTCGGGTTTTTTTGGATATCGAATAGTTGGAGCAAGTAGGGTTTAAGTTTTTGTTAGCCAATTTGGGTTTCTAATCCAAAGAAATCTCTAAAGGTATAGTCATTTTTTATGATAATGCTTGATTATGTAAACAAACACTCACTTATCTTAGCTCATTGTATAATTAAGTGTTAATTGAGGCAATCTTGCTTTTATTTTCTATGCTCCTTAGTGACGGATTCTATCCAGTAACACCTATATGAAAATTTAGTTTAACCAGTAGTACTTTTGTTAAAATTTTGGGATTTAAAAAAACCAAATTATGCACAAAATTAACATGAAGTCATGAACTATCTATGAATCCTAGCTAGACCAGCTTTCTAGCTCTATGTCTCTCTGTCTCAAAGGTTGAACTCTTTTCCTTCTATCGTACGAGCCTTTTCAACTCATTTGGGGTTATATGTGAATTTATATGAACTTAAAAAACCTTTTTTAATTTATATTATAAAACTAAGATAAGATGTTCTTTAGATTTTGTTGATTAAAATTTATCCAATGATTACTATATATCAGGAATTATTATTTGATTTAACATAGCTTGATAATAACACTCTCCATTAAAAACAATTAAATATTATAAGTATATAATTTGGGTTAAGATCCTCTCATGTTAGGGTTAAATATGACTCATCATGTTTTCTCACAAATATAAAAGTGGGTCTACTATTTTAATTCAAGAATAGATCCGCTTATAAGTCATACTATCATGTTTATAAGAAAACATAATAGATCATGTTTAGTTAAACATGAGAGAGTTTTAACTCATATAATTTATATAATTTATACCGGAACGAGTTATATGGTAAACCCCCTCGTTCGTTAAAAATTGTGTGAATATTGCAATTAAATGAAACTTGGTGCATACAGTTACAAGTACAAAATTTTGAGGGGCCAAAAAAAGAAAAAAAGAGTAAAAGCACCTTAAATAATTGAAAAGGTTTTTGCCACTAGATTCAGGCCCCTCGTTTTTTGGAAAAGGAAAGCGGTTTTTATAACAGTTGTAATCCCCTGTTTTCGTAGACCACTCTAGAACCTCATGGACCCACACTAGCCAACACGTGTCGTCAATCTATAAGCTATGAACACAAATGGTCCATGCTCCATCTTACACCCAATCCCAAACTCTTCTCCTCCAAAAGTCTATAAATGATCATCCCTCCACGGCAAGAATTCCTTCCCACAGTCCCTTGATCCTTAGCCTAAGCATCCCACGCTCATATTAGCTGACACCAGATTCCCCTTTGAGGTTATAGACACGATGAGGTCTGATGCGCTATACTACGCCGGGTCTGAAGAACCCCATTTTCTTGAAGCTTGTACTCTTTGCTCTAAGCCGCTGGGTCATAACAGTGACATATTCATGTACAGGTATAAATTATAAAACCAATGTTAATTTCTTTTCCCAGTACGTGCATCATTGACTTGTACATCTGCCTTGATCGGTTGTACCTTGATAGAATCTCGTTGAAATCAATATAAAGATGCACGCTTTTTGTTAGATCATTAATCCATGGGGAAACAATCATATGCATAGAAGGGTTGTACTTTATGCGTAAAGGGTTGTACATAGATAAACCAACAAGAGTTCTTGAGTTCATCAGTTTCACGAATTCAGGGAAATAAGCTGTACGCATAGAAGGGTTGTACTTTATGCATAAAGAGTTGTACGATTTGAATGTTTTGTTGTACTTCATGCATAAAAGAGTTGTACTAGCGTATCTTTGTAATTTGACTATATTCATTGAACCTGGACAATAGAACTTCAGAAGGCCCAACGGAAAGCGCTGTACTCATAAAGGGTTGTACTTTATGCATGACAGATTTCTGGGAAAATAAACCGTCATAAAGATTGAACCTTTTGTAAACAAGAACCCATATGCATTAAAGGGTTGTACCTTATGCATAATGGTTTGTATAACTTGAAATTGATTTATGGGTGACTCTAATTCAGTTCGAGAAAAGCTGTATTTGTATAGTAGTTATTATTTTAATGCAAATAAAAAATATTTGAAAGAGTTGTACCTTTTGCATTAAAGGGTTGTACCATGTGAAATCATAGTTTCTGATGAGTATTTTTGTAATTTGTGAGTACAGAGGGAACACCCCATTTTGTAGCCAAGAATGCAGGCAAGAACAGATTGAGAATGATGAAGCAAGAGAGAGGAGATGGAAGGTTTCATCCTCCAAGAAATCAACAGAGACTTCCAAGAAATCTGCAACTGTGCAAACTGGGACTCTTGTTGCTTCCAATTAAAGCGAATTTCATAGAAATAATTATGTGCAATTACATAATTGCCCCTCTCTGATAAACAATATATGAGGGGAGGGGATGAGTAAAAATTGGAAGAAAAAAACAAAAAGTTGGTTTTTACCTTTTTAACTTGGTGTGTGTATAGGAGGTGATGGTGGGGTGTCAATGTGTCATGATGATGATGATAAAGGAAAAAGACAAAGATACCTTTGAGACAAATTTTGTCCTTTTTGTTCCTAGTTTTATTTTATTTTATTTTATTTTATGGCGATGTTTTTTTGGTTCTTGTAACCTACATGTATTTGGGTTTTTATTTTATAATGAAAATACCAATATACCTAGGTTACGCCGTAAATTTTAATTTATTTGATTTTGGAAGGGGGGAGGGCGTGTTGATTTCTATCTCAATCATACACTGTCATATTAGTTTTTTATCTTTCTGAATTTATTTTAGACTTGGAGCATCTTTAGTTGTCGTTGGCATCACTAATCGTCACATCTGAGGTGGCTCGTGATTGAGAGATTTGGCTCATTATTGAGGGATCTTGAGAACCATTGCTTGTCCTCTTAGCGTTACATCACCTTTTCTTTCAAGAAGTGTATCATGCCTTTTTATCATGACTAAGCCACGAAGGTATGATTAACCAAATCACTCAAGATTAAAGAGTAAAAGACTTAAAAACAAAAACATGATTCTAATATAAGAGGAAGGGTTTGTAGTTCAGTGGTACCGAAGTGTTGAAAGGTGTTTCCTATGAGTTCAAATCCTGCTTTAGAAAAAAAATAGTGTAAATTTATGAGTAAGTTAATGTGTGCGTTGTGTTTGACGGTTCAAATAAAATAAAATAAAATATGAGAAGCTTGTATAATTAGACATTAACTTATCACTTCCTTCGATTTTTACAACATGAGAGGTGATATATCCTCTTACGTTTTTCTTCTACTTATCCTTCTAATCACAAGTGTCAAAATCAATAAAGTAGGTGATGAAAAAGATTTAGTGGACTCCACCGCCCTGTTCTCGAGTTTAAAGAGGAGAGGAAGAGAAAAGAAAGGAAAGTATTTTCTTTCCTTCCAAATCATTCCAATTTTATGAGAATAGTTTTGACATCAAAATAAGCCTACATTCCCCCTTCATTTCCTTTCCTTTCCTTCCCAAAGTGAAACTCAAGAACACCTTTTTAAAGTTTTCCTTCCAAATCCTTTCATTTCCTTCCTTAAAAGAAACTCGAGAACAGAGAGCACATGTCATCTTGAGATGAGTAGGAGGATATATAATCTTTACAATATATAACCTCCGGTTTCCCGATAACCAAAAGACCAAGTAAAATCATACCTGTAAAAACAGATTCTACTGTCCGGATCATCTTCATTGATCTCTTAAGCAAACCAACACCACAACAACAACTATACGGGGAGGTAAAATATAGACAATCATACCAATACCCGTAGGTAGAGAGATTGTTTTCCGAGAAATACCTCCAACAGCGCAAGCGAAAGAAGAAAAGAAAAAACAGAAAGTAAATAAATATATAAAAATAATAAAGACACAATAAGAATAAAAATAATAATAAAAAACTAAGGCTAAAAATCAAAATATAATAAAAATAGAAATAAAAAGAAATAGAAATAGAAATACCAATAAATAAAATAAAAAGTAAAAAATAAAAAATAAAAAAATAATAGCAAAATATAAAAAATAGGAAATAAAAGTATAGTTGATATTCTATATATTAACCACCGTATATGTATTGATTAATTGGAAAAATTAGCAAACCACATGAGTGTTATATTTTCAAGAGAAATAAAAGTGATAGATACTTTAGTTTCCACTTTATTGGTTCATTAACTCATTCATAGTAGAAAATCATTTATATAAACTTCTGTAACTTTGTAATTGGGAATTCTAACCAACCTAATTGGAAATTTTGCATAGAGACAGAATATAATTTGCAAATTAGTATAAAACCATATAACAAAAGTATTTGTTTAGAGAATATTATCCTTAAATATGTGAATGAGAATAATAGTTCATAAGTTTATAAGGATAAAAATAGTATAATTGTTGTGTATAAATCAGCTTACTTGCGTGATTGACATGTATGTATAAAACCCCACCTAATCCACTACATGATGAAGTGCAAAAGATTACCAAATATGGATAAGATACCAAGTCAGTAATGTATCAAATTAGCTTATGAGTGATGACAGAAGTTTTTAGTATAATTACAACTTTAAAACTTCTTTTTTTCCCCCAATATTATGTTTACTAACAGAGCAATTATGTTTACTTTCTAAACCAAGTTAAATAGGTAAATCTACATATCATAGTCAGACTCCAAATCCTAACACTAAAACTACATTTAAGGGTTTTTTTAGTCAATTGTGATTATAGTGAGATTATAAACTAAAACATTTGATTTTAGAGACATGGATAGGAAGCAAATTTAAGTAAAAAAAATACTAATTATATAAAGGGAAAAGTTCAATTGAGAACTGTTTTTCGTATGAGAACTGCTTGTAATGCCATTAATGACTCATTAATAGAGGTATTTTGGTCATTTATATATTTACTCGGCCGTAAATTGCGTCCGGGTGAGTTGTCATTAATTTGCAAGGCTTGATTTTCCTGAAATAACCCTCGTTAATGTGTCATTATGAGCCATTAATGAAGCATTAATGAGCCGCCAAAAAATCTTAGCTATTGATTAATTTTAATCAAGGGCTAAGATTGGTTCTCACAATTCTCGTACAAGAAACAGTCCTTATTTAAATCATTTCCATATTGGCAGTAGATGCAGGTTCTTTCTGCTATAGAAAAGGAAAGCTTTGCATGTCCCTTTTGAAAGATAATCGAGTTTGCAAATTTCATTCATGTATTATAGTTTCACTGGCATCGTATCCTCGTAATGCGATGGCACTAGCAATACTTTATGCTTGACAACATATTTGATTTCAAGAATATAAGGTATGGTATGTGTAGAATGTGATGTCAGAAAATAGAATATGTTCAAAAACACATCCATTTTCTGTTTTCTTTATTTCTTTTTCTCCAATCAACCATTTATTAGTTATTAAAATAGTTTTTGAAAAACAATAAAATTGGGAGAATTATATATATATATATATATATATCCTTGCAAACTTTCTTAATTACGTATATATCATTGTAAAAATCAATATTACTTCAATATCCTTCTAAAACTTATAAACTCTCAAATATATCCTTATCCCTAATTAAATAGTAACTAAATCAATTAAAAATTAAAAACCATATTATCTAATTTTTACTAACAACTAAAATACCATAAATACCCTTCCATCATAAAATAAAATATAAACACCAAATTCCTTTGTTCACCCTCTTTCTTCTCCAGCTACTTCATTTTCTAGCGATTTTCACCGGACTACGTCTGATAACACCTATCAGCAAAACATTGTTGTTTATGAAGCATTGTACAAATGTACAAGCAGAACGTACAATTTAGTAACTTAAGAAGCATTGTACAAGATCGTGTACAAATACCTAAAATTAAACAATTAAATTTAAAAAGTACCTTACGCTACAAAATTTGTACCGTGTTCTTCACCCTAGTCAACAGTTCGTGTTTTTCTTTGGCTTCTTTAGTGGCCTCTACTGCTTCGTTTCTTGATACA
>JAUEJL010140230.1:0-10818 GCA_032274825.1 Drosophyllum lusitanicum | reverse complement strand
ATTTCAAATCCCTCCAAATACCATGTTTGGTTGGCAAAGTAGGTAAGGATTTCAAATCCATGGATTTCATTTGATGGTATTTAAATCCCATGGATGAGGGATTTTGAAATACTAGGCCCCCTGGTATTCTAAAATCCCGTAGATGGGGACTTCCACCGGCGACCTCCGACTTCCGTCTCCGACGATCCTTCGACTTTTCTTCTCCGTCTTCCGTCCCTTCCCTTTTCGTCTTCCCTGTCAACGTCGCCGTCCCTTCTCTTTTCTTCGCCGTCGCCGTTCATCTTCCCTGTCGACGTCGCCTTCCCTGTCGAAACCGCCTTCCCTCGCTTTTCTTCGTCATCGCCGTTTGCCTTCCCTGTCGACGTTTCGCTGTCGCCGTTTGCCTTCGCTATCGACGTTTCGCTTTGTCGCCGTTCGCCTTCGCTATCGCCTTTCACCTTGTCGCCATTCGCTATCGCCTGAGGTGGGTACTGGCAGCGACGATGGTGGCAATGGAGTGTCGCCGGTGGTGACGGGATGAATAAAGGTAATGAACCAAACACCATTTGGGATTTTAAATCCCACCAAATGCAAATCCCATTATCAAATGCAAATCCTATCAAAAAAATACTTGAACCAAACACCCCCTTAGAGTTTCAGGATTACACACCCCGTCCTGAAGCAGGGTCAAGGTGGCACTTTGGACCCAGCCAGAGACCATATCCCTCGTCGGCAGCCCCGCGCTAAAAGCCAGCCATGCGACATGGTGACACTGAAGAAAGCCAGCATCTCTCCCCTCCCCTCTCTCTCACAGACATCACTGTTTTCATATAAGAAAAATGAGGTAAAAGTGGAGGGGTAGAGTGAAGTCGGTATTTCCTGGATTGGTTAGTAGGATGGAGTATTGGAGTGGGATGGAGATATGGTGATGATGTGGCAAGTGGGATGAAGTGGAGTGGGATGAGTACTCCCCTCACTCTTAGTGATGTGGTTATCAATTCCCTTATTCGACTAAATAAAAATAACAAATTCAATAACCAAACTGATATAAAATAAGTAAACTAAATTAAATAACGACGGTTTGCGTAACAAAGGTTTTCACCAAGTAATAGTCTACGAGACTATTGATTGAACCTTTATGATCTCTTTCTAAATATTTTTGTGTCTGTGTTGGACCTCTTGAACTCTTAGCTTGTACTTCAGCCACATTTTTAAAACCTCGGCTACTGCTTCAAAGGTTTCAACAATTAAATCGTCAAAACCCGACGAAGATGAAGAAAAGATTTCAAATAATGAAATTTTCATAGAAAATAAAGTCAGAAAGGATTAGAATAAGTGTCCTGTATATTTATAAAGGGGTGAACATAATTTATAAAACAAAAGGATATAAAGATATATAATACCATATCTTAACGGTTAAGAAAAACTCAAACATACGCCGAGTCACGTTCACGGGGAGGGAGAGAGGGAGAGAGGGAGAGAGGAGGGAGCGGCGAGGGATTGAATTAGAACAAGTGTTCTGATAAAAATAAATCTCAGCTCTTTCCAGCCACAGTTATCGTATTTTCCCCTAATCCATTCTAACATAAACCCTAATAACTTGCACAGCAAAAGCATAAAATCAGTCAAGAACAAGCATGCCTACAAGAACAGATAAAGCCCAAAACTCCAAAAGTCACACCAATTGGTTTCCTTAGATACAACATAAAGTTAAAGATAATCGAGAGAAGTAAAAAGAAGGAACAAAAACCTTTGGAGGGCTTCTTATTGGGGTAAGAAGACCTAGAAACAGAAGAAAGCTTAGAGTTTCCAGGCGATGAACGATCTTTACTAGCATCTTTCCCGTTCAAATTCAACCCTCCAGCAGCTCCTCTCGAACTTGTCGCCGTTGAAGATCGTTCCATTTTAGCCTTGGATGCTCCTCCACCTCTATCCCTGTACATCCTATTCGAGTCTGAAACCCTAATTTATGAGAAAAAAATATTAGGGTTTTCGGTGAGAGTGATGATGGGCGAAGAGAGAGTATTATTGTAAATACAAAAGATTTGGTGATAGTGTGAAATTCGTCGTTTTGGGGGTTTGGTTCGAGTGGAACAAATGTGTTTGTGTTTGTGACTGTGTATGAGAGAAAGACATAGACCGCTGGTGCCGGTGAAGAAGTTTGGGGGAATATATATTGCATCGGCGGGAACAACAAGTTTGGGAATTAATTTTGTGCTAATGGGTGTAGGGTTGATACCGTGTGTCTTCAATTGTGCATATTGATAGAATGGCTGTAAGAAAGATGTAACTTTTTTTAATTCTTTTTTAATAAATTGTATTTTTTTGATTTCATAAATGATAAGTGTGTGTTTAGTAAAAAAACGAAGGTACATAAAAAGAAATATAAAGAATTCTCTTATTCGTTTAAATCTAAAAATTATAAAGTAAGAAAAAAAAATTAATTATCTGTAAAACGAGAAAATTAAAATTATATTGAAAACAATCAATCTTCTGCTCTTTCTCAAATTGTCAACCCATCAACCGCCACCACTTGAGGCCACCCACCACCGTCATCATATCCACCACTCCACCGCCACCCACCATAAACACCCTCCACCACTTTACCCTCTGCCACCGCCCACCGCCACCCACCACAACCACCCCCACCACCCCAACCGCCCGCCTCCAACCACCATCACCACCGCCACCGCCACCGCCACCGCCCCTTGTTAAAAAAATTACAAATAAATTACAATATTTTACGATCGTAGCGATGCTAAAAATCAAATACATCATCTAAAACTAATGGATACTAATTGTGTTCTTAATTGTTAATTTATATGTACGTCACTAAAATAATTGAATTATAAAATTATAACAAGGTTTTTAATTATATTGTCCTGAAAATGGAGATGAATATATACTAAAAACAATATTGACAAATATATTTCAGTTAGAAAACAAATCACTTTCAAAATAAACTATAAGAAAAGGTTATGATATTTTGGAGATAATTCTCTATTACATTTTTGTGCTGAAATCTATGTATTACCAAATAGAAGAATACATTCTCATGCATTCTCTATAACATTTCCCTTTTTCTGCAATTCCGATTTCTGCTATCATTTATCTGGAATTTCATTCTGTATACCAAACGCACCCTAAGCTAAAATCATTTGTCATTTGGAAGAATTGGAATGTAATTCCATCATATTCATGTCAATGGTTCAACTTTAGAGAGAACGAAGTGGGAGAATTTGGACGGTGTGGTGATTGATCACTTATGAGGCGTTTGGTTCGTGCCTTTCAAATCTCATCACCCCGTCTAGTTGGATTTCGAAAGATATGTCAGGTTTAAAGAACAAACACCATAACATGGTGGAGGCGACGTCGGCATTGAATCATGGTTGGGCGGCCAGGGGTGGAGGCAGCGTCGGTGGTGGGGCGGCAGGAGATGGAGGCGGAGTCGGTGGTGGGACGGCCGGAGGTGGAGGCGGTGGGGTGGCCCGTGGCCATAAGTGAAAGCAACGTCGACATCACGGTCAGAATGTATTGACAGTAAAGAATCCTTCCTCCAGAGGATTTCAATTCTCACCCTACCCAAAGGATTTACAAAGCCCATAACCAGAGATTTTAAGGGGTTTGATCCAATTTTACAATTTTCAAACAAACATGAGATTTTAAAGGATTTAAAATACAAATTTCAAATTCTATAAAATCAAACGCTCCCTAAATTCTTCATTTATGGACAATTTCCTTCTTTATCTTATTTCAGATAATTGATATTCTTCGTGTGCTCTTGGTCTCTCGAGGTCGACCTTTTTCTTTGCTTCGTCACACCCTTTATCGTAAAGTATTTTGTTTACTTATTTTTTTGATATACTTGCTGATTGGTGTTTAAGGGGTAATTATTTTAGACAATGAAATGCAGCCTGTGGATTTTGTGTAGATGTAAACTACAATTCGCTTACAAGTTTCTAAAGCCATTTTAGCTTACAACACATACTTTGGTTCCTAATAACTAATTTTTCTAATTAAATAACTACACATTATTAAAATTTATGTATACGAAATCAGAAATCGAAACAAACCCCCACGTATCAATTATTAAAAGTTTACAAACCAAACCATCGGTTTTGATTTAGTTTCGATTTTTATGGTTCAGTTTTTACATATCCTTCTTTTCGCTCCTGGCATACTTGATGAAAGTTATAATACTTGAGTCTATGAAAAGATAAGCAAGTTGTCTATAAATTAATTCGAAACGAATGACTAAAACGAGTTTAAATTGATTCAAATATTTAAAAAACAGTAAAAAGGTGTTGAATGGTTCAGTTTATATCCAATTTTAATTAGCAATTTTTTTATAATGAAAATTAACAAACTTGATATATATCTTTTGAAAGGTTAAGAGATTATCTACGGTAGACTATAAAAATAATTAGGAAAAATATCAAAAATCAAACATAAAAATTGATTTTTTGGGTTTTTAACATGCGTGTTAAACAAGTTGCAAGTTAATAAATTGGTTATCGTGACACATTTTTAACAACTTTAAAGGGTAGATGTATAAAAAAACTTGACATAGCATACTGAAACATTACCAAAATGTTAAAGCCTTTTAGCAACATTAAGCTTTACTTATACTATAAATAAGAATGTTCTCAAGTTTTTTTAACAGAGTAAAGAAATTGATTTAGAATTAAACCCAGAAAGTTGTGTTCTTGAGTTTCATTTAACGAAATAATATGGAGGAGAGGGAAGGATTTGGAGGTGGACTTTCAGCTTATTTTAACTTAATTCTTATCCTCTAAAAAATAAGATGATTTGAAAGAAAACTATCCCCTTCCCTTTTCTTTCTTTTCTACTCATTCTTAAACTCGAGAACTAGCCATTAGGGTTGGGTAACATGTTTATGGATTTTAAAATATAATCTGTAACATGAGAATTGCTTAGAGGTTGTTTCTTTGCTGTTTAATAGAACCATTCAGTGCTGAATGTTGAATCGTTCAACATTCAGTGTGTTTGATTACCACATCTGAATGAAGACTGTGTTGAATGAAACAAAAGAATGCAGCTAAATCATTTTACCTTAAAGTACATTCTGAATCATTAAGCACCAAGTATTTTACCATAATACTCCTTCTTTCACATGTTACCTTGTTAAACAATCATCATATCTTATAATATAATATATCATTGTTAAGGTTAAAATGGTAATTTGCATCATTCAAATTGTTCATTCAAAACCTTTATCAAACGGCATGTCACATTCAGAGGCAGATTCATTCAGAGCATTTGAATTATTCAAACCACAGAATCATTCAGTACTTAATCATTTTGTTTTAACAAACAGCCCCTTAGTCTCTTACAGATTTGATACGACATGATTACATGAGATTTAAGTTTTGTTACAACATTATACATATAGTATAAGAAAAAAATGTGAGAGTGTCACGTGTCTCATGGTTTTCCTGATTTTTTCTCTATCTTCTCTGGATTTTCTTCACATTTTCATGGTTTGCTTGTATTTTTATTTTATATGATTCTCTCTCGTCTTCTACATGACACATGTCATTCCCTCGTTTTTTATTATACTTTGTACCATAAGATTTTTTTACTTGGTGCACTTTGCCCACTTATAAATAGGGATGAGCGAGGTTTCAAAACCAGACCGGATCGGACCGAACCCGAAAAGAACCAAACTCGAAATGGTCAAAATCTAGAACCGAGAACCGTCCTGTATAGGTGTAACCGGTTCCGGTTTTTCGGTTCCAAAACCCGCAATATTTTAAACCTCTATTAAAATTTTCTATACCTAAGCTTGAATACATAGATTACATACCAAAAAATATAAACCAAGTTTGATTAACTTATAATGATTGTTGAAAGGTTATTTTCTACTTGTATACATTAAAAAGAATATCATACGTGAACAAAAAAGTAAAAAGATTTTATCACTATCATCAAAAGGTTATTTTCTACTTGTAATGAATCAACAATGTTCATATATTTATTTGTCTTTAAAAAAATATTAAATTAGATAAGTGAAAATTTTGTTAGATATTAATTAAGGATAAGATAATTTAAAATTTTGTTAGTGGTTGGTGACTACATGTTATTTTGCTCATCCCTACTTATAAACCATGTTTATCAAGATTTGAACTTGGTGACTACATGGTAAAACTCAACAATTTAATCTTCTAATTCTTCGTTCAGTGAGAGATAAACTTTGACATGCAATTTAAGGTGTTCTAAATCATACTGAATTCTGTTTTCAGTTCCCTAATATAATTAAGATCGAAGGCTAATTAATCAGGATAGTTAAGGTCATTGGCACACGTATGATCTTCATGTGCCTAATGTTTCTCACATTGCTAGTTTCTTATGAATGTAAGTCTAATGAAATCATCATCGTTTCTTTAGTTTTTAATTAACATTATTTCTAACGTACATTTGAATAAATTTTATATATACAACGTAGAAGAATGTTCAATATAGTCCATAATTAATTCATAGTCCTAAGGGACTAATTTTAGCCTTTGGATCAATTGCATCAATGGTTCAGATTAAATTTTAAAAATTTGGGCGGAGTGGTTTTTTCTTAATTTTTCGTAATTCACATGTGATGCTTTTACAAATCACATGTGATTATATATTGAATCTCCTATGATTGAATATTAAAATTTTAGGACTATGTTTTTTAAATTGACTTTATTGAACACAACTTTATAATTTATATAGAAAATTGACATGTTTAGTTGCGCCTTGTAAAATGTCATCACCTCGCCATGGATTTCAAGAGGCTTGACGTTTCCGCCACGTTATGCCACGCCACATCACGCCACGCCTTATATTATCAAGCAATTTACTGTTATGATGGTTAGCTACATACATGTACATAAATAATAGAGTTAAAGCCACTAAATAACATTTTATTTTTCTAAAAATGTTGATGTCGGTAATTTACTTTTTTATTACATGTATAGGTAATTTATTTTCTAGTGAACTGTTAAAGTAATGACTTAAATTTAAGGTTTTGGCTTTAGACCGAATTTCCACCATTAGATCGCCATCGGGCCTTTATGACCCGACCGAAATTCCTTTTTGGTGGTGATGGTAATTGGCCTCTTGTCAGTTGTCGTTGCGATGGTGGCTGCGTTGTTGTTGTTTTCTTTAAATCCGGCAACGATGGCTGACATGAGACATGTGAGTCTCCACTTTCCCCACCAAGAAGGAATTCCATTCAAATCACCAAGATTTTATGGTAATTTAACGTGGGAACTCTGGTTAAAGCCAGAACTAAGGTTGCCAATTTGGGTTGAGTTTGGGTTATCGGGTTCATGCTGTTCATGCTCATGTCAGTTTTGTGTTGGCCAAGTTTCAACAAATTTACCTAGCTAGAGAGTAGTATTCTGTGATGAATTTGAGGCCGGCCATATATATATTTCTTTTCCACAAATGTAAAGAAGCTAGCTAGCTAGGGTTGGACATACACCAATTAATTAATTAGCTAGATTTAATTAATTAAGAACTAGGTTGTATGATGCATGTAGCTTATTTTAATTTCTCAACCAGATAACATAATGGACGGGCCGGTCACACACACACACACACACACACATATATAAAGAGAGAGAGAGAGAGGATGGTCCATGCGAGAAAGTACAAAAAGCATTTTCAACCTTTGGTTGATCAAATCAATGGACAAGATGACTTGTGGTATTTTGGTAAATAAATTGATATTTAGTGAAGATAATGAAACTACTAAAAGGGTAATGCAGACATTTTAAACAATACCTCACTCCTCTCTCCTTTTATACCATATTTAATCTGTGATCTCATCCCTACTTCTCCACCACCCTCAAACCCTAGCCTAAATTCATTGCCGCCTCACGACTGTCAAACCGCCGCCATCAGCTACCCATGCCAGACCAAAACCACTGCATGCCTTCATTGATTGCGGCGACATCACGGTACCTTCATCGATTACCACCCATCTCTTGCCTCAATCGATCTGTCAAATCACCGCCGTCCTTCTTTTTCCGCCACAACTGTCACAAGCTGCTACCATTATCCCAGTATCATTGCATCGCCATCCTTGTACATCGATCAAGATTCCAAACTTTATGTCATCATCGTTGCCGTCACCCACAATAATCACCCCCACCGACAACCTTGATGCTATTGTTATCACCTACAACCTTGATATCATAATATCTAAATGCAATTTCTGATGTTGGTAGTGAATGAAGATCTATGTTTTTTTTTTCTTTTTTCCTTCGGTTTCATAGATCTGTGATTTCTTTTCTTGGGGCTCAACACCACCGATATGTTTTTCTTTTTCTTTCTTGGGGTTTAATAATCTGTGGTCTTTATCTTCTTAGGGCTCAACACCACCACATCCATTCATGGATCTGTTTTTCTTTTTTTTTTCTTGGGCTTTATAGATTTGTGATCTATTTTTTAATGAATTCGTGTATTGAAGAAAGAACTTAAGTAGGTGATGGTATCTTGAGGTATTCAGACTTTGATTCTTGATTATTAGTGAACATGTATTAACTTGGTGGTTTTTTAGATTAATAGATAATTTGGACTAGGAAGGTAGAGTTTTGTTTATCAATGAACAATTTTTTGTGAAGATTTTAAGTTGGCAGATACAATTGTTTATCATTGAACTCAGAAATTTTTAGGCTTGCTATTTGTTGATTTTAGGTTGTTCATTATTGAAAGTAAGTTTAATTTGTTAATTTATCTGTTCATTGTTGAACATAATTGTTAGTTGTTAATTTTTTCTAATTATAATATCAAAAGTTTAAATCTGTCTATGGTTCGTTAATGAACACCGGAAAAAAGAACTAAAAAATCTGGTATTATGCACGTAATATGCTCACTAGTGAACTTCGAATTATACGGTTTAAAAAGTTCATTATTGATTTTGATAACTGTTGCACGTGAATGTGTTCACTAATGAAGACTGTATACATAACGAAAAATTTGTAAATTGTAGGTTTGTATTCAGTAGTGAACACCATATTTAATAATAAAGTAAAAGTAATTCTACAAATCCGGAAAAGATTTGAGATAGAAAAACTAATTTGAGAGATGAGAGAGAAATTACTTTTGTTTACTAATTTCTCTTTTAAGTTAAATAAAAAGATTAATTATGATTAATGTGAACCACAACATCAAAAAGTAATCAATAACTAAAATTACTTCACACTTCTCGCAAAGATAAAACATTTCTTGCATGAACCCTCCTATACACACACACAGAGACACATTAATATATAAAGTATTTAGCTCTATCTCTACTAAAAGTCTTAATATGTTAATTTTAAGTAATTTAAAATTACTAATTTACCTTTCATTTAACCCTAAAAAGAAACTATTAAATTGAGTTAACTAGATGGGTGATGATTTGTACACAACAAATTTTTTCCATACACAACAATTGTGACTTTTATACCCCTAGAACTCCACTATCTTTTATTCCCATCCATATATTCAAGGGTATGATGATCCAAACAATAACTAATTGTTGTGTATGGTAAAAATCTGTTGTGTACAGATCATCTCCCTATTTCTAAATACTATTTTAATAACTAAACCTTCCATATTAAATAATGTTTAAAAATTTCAAGACAATTCAAACTAATTTTAACCTATAAGATATTAAATACAAGTTAATAATTTAATAAAAAAATCTTCACATAAATAATAATTTAAATAATCTATCATATAACAAATATTTTAGTTTAAGTATTAGAAAATACTAAACCTGATACATATAACTAAAATTTATAAATAATTCCAAATTTTTATAAATTACTCATATAATTAAAATAAGAAGTTTAACTTATAATATATTTACCAATTTACCTGACCAAGCCAATGATGCTTAACTGGTCTTTTCAGATGATCAACATCTTTATTTTATTTTACTTATAAACTCTTAAGTAATGAAAAATGATAAATATATTCTTAAATATTCTTATATTTTTTAAAACACTCAAACACAACAATACACTCTCATACCAAAATTCATGATGTGATCTCATCATCATATTTTATAAGTAGAGATTTTTTCTTAGTTTATTGTTCTTAAAAGTTATTTTAAAAATTAATAAAAGAGTTAGATAGATAAAAAAGAAATAAGAAAATCAAAAAAGTAAGAAGAAATTATGCATGTTAGGAATGATAATTACTTGATGTCATCATAGTACATGAATACAATATTCATACGTTATCGAGTAGGAAATATTTAGCGTCGTTACATTGCGCGGAAACCATTTTAGTGTAATTTATATATACGAAAACAATTTCGACTGATTTTTTGTCGCAGAGATTAATTGTGTATCGCTACTTTTGTTTTGGTTCTTTTGGTGGGACCATGTGCCGTCGCAAGCCTGGCTAGCTCATTGCCGACAGTTTAGGCAAAAAAATTCATTCCCAAATAGGCAAATATGAGTAAAATATTGTTTTATTTGCTTGCTTAATTTCATCATCACCGCTCCGTATGCTTTAATTGGTCTTAATTTCAACTACAATAAATATAAAATATTACCTTCAAAAACCACCACCACAACCCCCAATCACAACAAAATCTTCTAATATAAATAAAAGACTAATTTGATAAAACTTATTAGACGATCTAAATCATTTATTTAAAAAAATATTTAATTTTAACCATTTATTCACATCAAATTAAAAAATTAATTTTGACTTTTTAGAGTCAAAATTATTAAAGATAATTTAATATATGCCTTTATTAAATCATATAAAATCGTATTTGCCCACCTTAATTTATAAATATCATATTTACCCTTTATAATATTTTAAAATATCATAATTAAC
>JAUEJL010140219.1:0-10818 GCA_032274825.1 Drosophyllum lusitanicum | reverse complement strand
GTTTTTCGCATTAACTTTCTTTTATATATATATATATATATATATATATATATAAAAGAAAGTTAATGCGAAAAACTTTTTATTTGTGAAAAGTATTTAGAACCGTTAGATGATCTAATTAAAGGCTGAGATTAGTTATAACATTAATGTAATTATATTAAAATTTAAAGATATTTAACTAAATAAAAAGGGTAGAATGGACTTTTTAGTTAAACCCTAATTAATTTACCATAAATTCACCCACCCATCCTCTCAAGTCTCATTCTCTCTCCTCTTTCTATAATTTTTTCTCTCTCTCTCCCGTAACTCCCCACCCTCGTTTTCCCCCTTTACCGGCCACCACCACCGGCCCGGCTCTAATCGGACTTCTCCACCACCACCATCGGCCTCTTTCTCTTATTTACACCAACGGTGGCAGATCTACGCCGACACCACCACCACCGTCTCTCTTCATCGCCATTTTGCTTCCAGATTTATGCCGACAACACCACTGCCATTTCACCTTGACGATACCATCACCGCCGTTTCATCTCGTCGACAACATCACCGAGCGGTGTTTTACCTCGCCGTTTCATCTCGCCTGCATCCACGATTTTTGCTACCAGATATGTGATGCCGACACCATTGCTACCGCCGGTCATTTTCTCGTCATTACTATTGCCCCCATTGGTCGCTTTTTACGCTGATACTCCTGCTTCCGCTAGTTGTTTATCGTCGGCGGCGGCTAGGGTTTTAGGTATATCATAGATCTTTTTTTTTACATTTTTTGCAAGACTAATGTTTTACTGAACAGATTAATGCTTCCTGATTCATCTATACTTAATTTTGCAACATTTGATGTTTAGGGGTTGTTCATTATAATTATTTACTATTTTTTGGTTTTAATTTGTAATTAGAAGAAATTTAGTTTTAAGTTTATTATTATTCACTAATCCTGGTGAGAAGAAAGGTTTATATTTGTTCATCAAAATTAGGACTAAAGTTTGTTTTTAGTTTTGGTTGTTTATATTTTGTTCATTATAATTTTTAGTTTGATTGTTTATGGATTATTAACTATTGAACATAGAAAATGGAGATAAAGAATGATTGTTTGTTTAGTAATGAACATAAAAATAAAGGTTTTTTTGGCTGCTATAATATTGTTCAGTATTAAACAACCACTCATTATATTTTGGAAAAAACATAGGAAGCAGTAAAAAATACAATAACGAAAAATAACGATTTGTTTGTTTAGTAATAAACACAGAAATAAAAGTTTTTTTGGCGTCTATTACATTTGTTCAATAATAAACAACCATCGATGAAACTTTGCAAAAAGTATAGGAAGCAGTAAAAAAATAAAACCAAATTTTTTTTTGTAAATCATACTTTGGATTCACTAACGAACACAATACACACAACGTAAATTTTGTAAATCCTACCTTGTGTTTAGTAGTGAACACCGTATTAATATTAAAATAAAAATAAATTTTATAAATCTGGAAAAAATTAATTAGAGAGAGAAAAATTTAATTAGAGGAGAGAGAAAATTTTGTTTTACAAATTTACCCTTTTGAATTAAATAAAAATAATAATTATGATTAATGTGAACCATAAGATCAAAAACAAATCAATAGCTGAAATTGTTTCTCGCACTTTTCGCAAATAAAACACTTTTCGCATTAACCTTCCTCTCTCTCTCTCTCTATATATATATATATATATATATATATATTAACATGTCTTATCGGTATATATTATTTCTTATTAGTTTAAATATACGTGTAGCTTTAATTTTATATATATTTAGGTATTATTTTTATTCATTTAGCTAAAAATAGTTTAATCTGAGACTTTATTAAAAACTAAAAGAATTTTATTCTAATTTCAGTTGACATAGAAATTAAAAGAAAATTATAACAATTTTAAGAATGATGTAAAATTTAATTACGATAAGATTTTTCTTATATAATAAACATAGATAAGGACAAGAATTTGAATGTGTATATTATTTTAAGGTTTAGTTCACTAGAATATATTCAACTTGTCACGTTTTGTTATTATGTGTATCAGACTTTGAAAATTTCTATCGTGTGTATCGAACATTTAATTAGCCGCTATTGTATGTATTAAAGTTATACATTTTTTCCTTTTTTATGTAACAAAAATACATACAATAGCAACAAATTAAAAGTTTTGTACACAAATTATTTAACGCAAATTAAATTAATTTAAAGTCAAATATAGTTTTAATTTTGACAATTTAAAGTCAAAATTATGTTTCAATTTTGACCATTTAAAGTCAAAATTAGAGTTTTCAATTTTAACCAAATGAATGGTTATGATTTAATTTGACATTAAGCGAAAGGTTATTCTTTTATTTATATATTAAAAGATGTAAAATCATTTTTTAAAATAAAAAAGCATTGATATATTATCCTTAGTCACATTTTTTCATATATGAAACTTTTCAAGAGTATTTATTCAAGGGTTTAGTCTACTAAAATATATCCAACTTATCACGTTTTGCTATATATCTGTCAAAAACAACCACAATAACCACATATATCAGTGGGTGGTAGCATAGGCATTCGTGATGGTTATGTCAAGTGAGAGAGAAATAGATAGATAGATAGATAGATAGATAGATGGGGTGTACGTATGTGTATGTGTGTGCACACACGTGTGTTATAGACAAGAGAGGGCAGATTTTTGGGTTTAGCAGGATACTTGTGGGACTGTGAGGTAGTAGTTGGCTATATTTATTTAAATGATAAATTTAACATAAAATGATAATTTTATCTTTGTATGCAAGACGCGTGAGTGGGAATAAGAGTCGAATTTGAAATCCTTAAACGAAGGACTGAAGTTTTCAAATGTAAGAATCGTCGGTATAGTTTCAAAAACTAAAAGATTAATCTAACAATTTAAGGTATAAATAAAGAACCAAATAAGTAGTTCACTCGTAAAAGGAAAAATTGGCCCACTTTTACATATCTACTCGTAAATGCTATTACAATATTTTAGTTGACATGAGAAAAAAAAAACTGCAGAAATTTTGCTGTTCTTCGTTTTGTGTGTGTGTGTGTGACAAATAACAGAAGAATCAAACAAGAAAGGTACAAGATATTAATGAAACATATTGTACGTAATTATATTTTAGTTGTATAGCTTGGCCCAGTGTAGGCCCGTGTATATGGTTAGCCCATGTGTAATTTGTATTATTTATATCTCTTATTCGATGAATGGAGATTTCATGGGAAAATAATATCTTAATATGGTATCAAGCCTTCCCTTGTGAGCCGGCCCTAACCCTAGCCGTCGATCCCCCTCCTCTCGCCGTCCTCCATCTTCTCCAGCAGGCTCTCGCCGGTGACCCCTCTCCCTTTTTTTCTTTTTTCTTCTCTTCTGCTTGTCTCTCCCTATCGGCTTTCATGGCTGGCTCATCTTCCTCCTCGGAAAAACCTTCTGGCATCACTAATATCAAGACTTATATTCCTGGATCTCGAGAAACTCAATTATGATGCATGGCGGGAACTATTTGAAACACATTGCATTGGCTTCGGGGTGTTGGGATAGAGTCACCAAACCTCGAGTAAAAAGAGGTTTAAATTCATATATATTGGTGTTGTAATATCTAGATGTTAAAAACATGTAACAAAATCCAAAGTTGGTCCACATAAATATGCTAACTAATTAATTATCATCAAATGATTTTCTTCGGACTAATATTTACAAAGTTTAAAGATCAGATCAGCTGATAAGAAGTTAATTATTGTAAGTGGCTAGTAGTTATCGTCTCATAATTAAGACTCATCCGCAGGTTGTTTTTTCAAATTTGAGTAATTCCTTTTTCTAGCTCTCCTTACTGAAACTCCTCTTGTGGCATGTGCCCATGAAGACATCTTAGGACGAAAATGGAAGAATGAGATCAAGCAAAAATACAATCAATGTCAGACACTGACTGTACATGTGCCAAAAAACCCAGCGTTTACTGAATTCGTAGACGTCAACAAAGATGGTGAACTGAAAAACGGATTCTCCATAGCTATATTCTGCTTAGTGTTACAAGAATTACCTTTCAAGATTCAACCAGTTTTTGTACCATTCATAAACGAGACAGGTGAAGGTGGGGTTTCCTATGACGACCTTGTTAAGAAAATTAAAGGCAAGGTACTATTATGTCAACATTCATAAACTAGCTTGATCGATATATTGGATATAAATAAAGTCTGCTCATGGGAAATAGCATGGCATGAGTATTAATTGATATTTGATTGTTACTTTCTTAACTCTTTTTTATTCTACAGGATTGTGAAGCTGCAGCTGGAGACATTACTATCTCAGCAAATCGAACCGAATATGCTGATTTTACAATCCCATATATGAGTTCTGAAATCTACATGCTTGTGCCGGCTGCACAAAAATGGAGCCAAACCCTCTTGACTTTGATAAAACCTTTTACGTTGAGGCTTTGGCTCACGATAATATGCGCTTCTATCTTTATTGGAGTAGCTATTGGGTGTTTGGAATACCGTGCAGGCAACCCTGAATTTAAAGTTCCTTTCTATCAAAAACTTCTTATCATCATGTGGTTTCCTATTTCGACATTCTTTTTCCACGAAGGTATGTGTAGCTACTTACTTGATGGAGGTTATTTCAGATGTTACCGAGCTTATTTTTAAGAAAAAGCATTAATAAAGCTAATCACCTTAACAAATTGATCTTGTTACAGGAAGGATATTCAACAAGTGCTCCAAATTTGTGCTTGTTATTTGGTTAACTATGATCTTCATAGTAATACAGATCTTCACAGCATGCCTATCCTCATGGTTAATTGTAAATCAACTACAACCCAAAGTGCCAAAACATTTTCACGTCGTTGGATATCAATATGGTTCTTTTGTTGAAAATTTCGCAAGGGATAAGGGGCAATGTCCCACGACTGTAGATGACCTAACACCATTATCGAACATGGATGACTATAAAAATGCTTTGGATAATGGCAGGGTAGATGCCATTTTTGACGAGCTCCCTTTCATTGATATGTTTCTCGCCAAGTATGGAGATAATTACATGAAGGTTGGACCTCTGGCAAAAGAACCTGGATTTGGTTTTGTAAGTCTCTCGCCCTCCTCGTGAATGTCTACTTTAACAATATTCTTCATGCTTACGTACGTGGCTTGACAAAGTAAGAGCATAGTTTGTTTTCATGAAATAAAACTTCTCTCATCATCGCTCAAATCTTGTGGATGATTATTATAAGAGATGAAAATAATTTAGTAAAAAAAAAACCTATAACTAATTCTTAAGGGGTGTGGTTCATGGACTTGAAATCCCAAAGATTTCAAATCCCATGGGATTTCAAATCCAATCACATCTCTTATGTATGGTTCATATAAGAGATAATGGGATTTTTAGGACAAAGATGGTGAAGGAGTTGACTCACCTTCACAACTTGACTAACTCGGAGATGGGGAAGGCGGAGACGGTGAAGAGCGACGGCGGCGGAGGCGGGGACAGTGAAGGGTGGTGGTGGCGGAGACAGTGATGGGAGGCGGTGGCGGAGACGATTAATGGCGGCGGCGGAGACGGAAACAGTGAAGGCCGGGGTGATGATGATGCAGGCTGAGACGAAGAAGGGCAACGACGGAGATGAGGAAGGGCGACGGCGAAGACGGGAAAGGCGATGACTGCGGAGGCAGGGAAGGGCGACGACGGTGGAGATAAGGAAGGACAATGGTGGAGACGGGAAAGGGCGACGGTGACGGAGGTGGAGAAGGGAGACGGCTGCGGAGGCGGAGATGGTGAAGGGCAACGATTGCAGTTGTGGTGGAGGCCAACGATGATGATGCCGGTCACGATTATGGCGGTGGCCTATTAAGGCTGCGACTACGGTGAGTGAAGTGTCTGTTGGTGTGGTGAAGGTTAATCTCAAGCATCATCTTCTCCATTAAATTACTTGCAAATAAATAAGATGGTAACAGAGTGTTATAACAAAGAACAAATACGCTTTTATTAATCCCACCGGAAATTACATCATATGCACACGCTTATAGGCACAAGTTTCAAACAGTGCAACGTTTCATGCATATGTCTGCTGTACCCAAACGTATTACCTCCAATAAGCATAGTTAACTAACTTTTAATAACTGCTTACAACTTCCATTTACCAACAATTGTGAAAGGTCTAGATTACCCTTCAACCGTTATCAGATAAGCTCTAATGCTTTTAGTTTAGCAAATATATCTTTACCAGTTTACAACCTTGTGCAGATAAAGTTGATATATTTTGCTTCTCTTCTTACATAACAATTATTAAATGCATATATGTGCCGAAAATCAAATAACTTAATTGAATGTGTTGAACTATCTCAGGCTTTCTCTCGTAGAAATCCTAATTTACAACAAGAAGTTTCAAGGGCCGTTGTAAAGGTAATTACTAGAAGTGAACTTATGGCCGAAATGAAGAAAAAGTACCTTGGAGTTCTAAATCCTATTCAAACAAAACCAACTGAAGCCTTGCCGCAAAGTCTTGACGTTCCTAGTTTCTCTTTACTCTTTATATTCATGGGGCTTGCAACTATAATTGCTATTATCTGCTCAGAGATCTTGCTCAAGCGTAAAACTGCCCAAATCTTTCCTGTGATATCAACACATATGTCTCCACTTCGGACTATTTCTGCAAATTCAACACATGAGAATGCGGAAAATGAGCAGTAGCTCAAGAACCCATGTTGAACAAGCAATCTTTTAGCTCACATGGCAGACAGATTGATATATTTTGAAGTATAGATAAAGAAAAAGAAGTCAAACACTTTACTATCGTACTAGTTTAGATCATTTGTACAACACCAAAGTTACCTGGCACTATTGAAGTATAAGTTAGTCTTTGGAGTTTCTTACATGGCTAGCATTTAAACTTGGGTAGTTAATTCAATTATTTCTAACTTCCATCCATGAAGGGTTGTAAAGGTTATGTGTGTTACAGATATATTTGTATAAACTCTTGTAAATATGTAGAATTTATATATAAATGATACATATAGTATAAGAAAGTTGGAGTACTATATTTGTATCTCTTATTTGGTTTCAACATAGTGGTATTAGAGCATGTTTTGTTGGCATGAACTATTAGCAATGGTTTACAACCACAACTCCCGAAAGTAAACAGTAAAAGTTGACATCACTAGAGTATACATATGAAAGTCCAATATGAGTCTAGCGGATTCTGGAATTATTTTAACGGGGGGCGTCTTTCATTCAAGATGGAAAGATAACTTTGGTAATGAATCAAAACATATTCTCGGGTTAAAACGGGTACGGGTACGGGTACGGGTCGGGTGAAACTATTATGGCATCTTTCACACAATTCACAATTAAAGTTTTTCTACCCTTGAAAGGAATGTCAAAAATAAATCTATATCAAGAAACCTCAAATGGTATCTAAAGTCTATATATACCATGTTGATATGTCTCTTGTCCACCATAGTACAAATTTATATGTTAGGGAGTTGAATGTATATATATGTTGATCCTGGAATTTTGGTACAACAAATGGTTTTTTATGTATATATGTCTGCTGCATTTTTATTCATTGCATTATGTGGTATATTAAACTCCTAAATCTTAATACAAAATTTCTAAATCTTCGACCTCACACCTAAATATCACTCAAACAAACCCTAACAGTTAGTTCAAACCTAAATCAAAATAATGAATTCAACATTCATAACCTAAAACAAATAATCAGAAATACAAAGAAAATTTAGGACAAAAACACAAGGAATTTATAGGACAGATGTAATACCTGTAGACAGAAGGCAACAATATATGAACAAAAATGGTCTATTATAGGAGGTGGATTGCTCTTTTGTAAAGATCAAGGCGCTTGCCACGCCAAAAGAAATTCCTTGTGATTAAGGCGCTATCTCTTTTTTATACTGCAAATGCCTTAGACTCATAGAATTCCAACTTGACACAACCTACAAGTGGATTTAGGAAGACGGTGGCCAATGACACATCCATCCGCCCCCAGCAATTTACGCACATGGCTAAGGTTGAACCTATGACTTGCTCTTATACCAATTGTAATAAACAAATGAACACGAACAAAAATCTTTGTCTGTTTAGTTAAATGAACAAACACGAACAAAGGCACCGTTCATTCATTTATGTTCATGAATGTTTTTTTATCTGTTCGTTTACATGTACGTGTGTATAGGGGATGGTTCATTTGAGAACCAGTTTTATTGCGAGTACCACGAGAACCATTTGTAGCCATTGATTATAATTAATCAAAGGTTAATATTAGTTGTAGCAAACATGTAATTAAAAACATAGCCGTCATTTTTACTTTCCAAAAATGTTAGAGGGGTATTTTAGACAAATTTCCCTAATAAAGGAGGGAACCCACTTACCCCCACTTTCTTAAAATTAAAATATCTAACAAACGCAAATGTATTAAAATACGAAAAATATACCAAATTAACGAGAAAAATATGCTCTTTAATATGACATTCATATTGCTATACTTTTTCAAAAAAAAATTGTTTTTATCGGGATTTTTTTCTAGCATAGCTTGAGATGTGTGCACATGTACACATAACACTCGATTTTTTTCAAGCACATGTGCATATGTGCACCACCTGTTTATACTGCATAGGTCTGGGTGCATATATGCACCATGCACGTGTGCATCTCATGTATCTATGCATATGCACATGTAAGCGTAACACTGAATTTTTTTCAAGCACGGATACAGAATTCTGCACATGTGCTCGTAAAACTAAATTTTTTTTCCAGTATAGGTACAAATTTGTGCATATGTTCACATACACATGTACACATACATATTAGCATATATGCAACTCAAAGTTAGTTAGGTTAAACTTAACATTAGCAAGTACCCATTAATTGTCATATTACATATTATTGTAACTTAAATGCTAACAAAAATCGCAACAAAATCGCTTACTTGAATCATTACACTAAACACAAGAGAAAATAAACGCAAAATAACTATACAAATTTATATTTGATTTTTTAGCATATTATTATAAATTTTAAATTTTGGTGTCTGTAACTAAAAATAGGTCAATCAATTAAAAAAGTGATCTTTTTAGATTTTTTTGATTATTTTAATTGCCAAAATAAAAACAATTCTCCTAGTCGATCTTCAATAAAAATATAAATAATAGTGATTAGTAAATAGAAAAAAAAAAGAAAAGAAGAAATACAAAATAATTTATTTCTTGCTATATATAAAAAAGAAAAAATGGCGCATAAAGAAAAAATATTCATCTCAAATATCAAGAAACAGGAACCAATTCATGCGTATTAAAATTAACCAAATTTTATAATGAAATTTATGTACTTTTTAATTTAATTTAATTAATTAAGACAAGATAATAATTGATTGATATATAATGATTCACGCAGTTCTCTTAATAAAAACAGTTCTTAAATAAAATTTCTCTCTCTATATATAGATATATATTATATTATATATAGGGTAAGGATCTAATAGAAATAGTCTTAAAATAAACACTGCATCTAATATAAATTTAGTGCAAACTTTTTTTGAAGGACTGTCATTTGACAATAGTAAAATATGATTTGCCTTTCAATATGTAATTTTTATTTAAATCAATATGTTTTATTGAAGAAAAATGTTAGATGCAGTAAAAAATAGTGTATCCAAAAAATATTGCATCTAATGCACCATTTTTATGAAATAATGAAACGAAGGTGATTGACAATAAAGCTTCAAGGAGTTGGTGATAGATTAATATAAAGATGTAGGGTCTTGTTGATGAAGATGAAGAAAGAGTCCAAGGATAGAGAGACAAAAATTAAGGTAGATGCAGTGTTTCTACAGTCACTCATTTTGTCTGAAAACACTGCACTGCATCTAAAACCAATCATATTTGATTGCAACTAAAAATAAATAAATGGCAAATGATGAAATTTAATGGAAGTTTCTTGCCAATATTTAGATTTCAGCCGCTATATTTGACCACATATTATATCTCCACCGTCAAATATGTCCACCGTCCAAACAAACACCATCACCCATCCATCGTTCATAGCGTTCGCAATTACATTGCATTCACATTTGATCCCTTTTATATATATGTATATATATAATGTATGTGTGTATATATAGATATATATACATACATATACATACTTTCTCTCTCTCACACACACACATATATATACGTAGTTAGTGTTTGTTTATATCTAATAATGTTGGGTTAATTTGTATAATATTTGTATATGTGTTCGTTCGTTTATGTTCGGCTAAAGTTAAATGAACGAACATAAACACAAAATTTCGTTCGTTTATTCGTTCCTGTTCGTTTATTTGTTCGGCTAAGTTAAACGAACGAACACGAACAAGCCCCCATTCGTGTTCATTCGATTGGTTTACAACCCTAGTCGACGAAGAAAAGGGGAAGGGGTTCAACTTCGTTGAACAGAGAGCTGGAGTGGTTGCTTCTTTCTTTCTCACATGATAAGGATTTGTAGAAAGAAAAGGGGAATTGCCCAAGAATTCCTTGCTTCTTTCTTTGTAGGCTTATGGCTTCCGTTTCCTTTGTTGGTTGGCCCAACCAAAAAGGGGTTGGCTAAATAGACACCCTTAATTTACTAACATGACACCCTTATCCTAACTAATCTCCTATCGTAACTAACCTTCTTGTTCTAACCAATTTTGTCTTAATTTGTATTTTTTAGATGTATTATTATTTTAAAAAATATGATTGTTTTGTTATTTAATTTTGTATTTCATATATAATACGATTTGTTCTAATTATGAAGACTTGGAGAAGTATT
>JAUEJL010140208.1:0-10818 GCA_032274825.1 Drosophyllum lusitanicum | reverse complement strand
AAGGAGGGGGAATTGAACGGCTAAGATTGGTTCTCGTGGTTCTCGCAATAAAAACGGTTCTCAAATGAACTTTTCACTATATATATAATATATATATGTATTAAGCTATATATGTTTTATTTTAGCCTATTATTGCTCTTAAATAAGTTAAAAGATACTTAATATCTTTAGTTGTTGAATTTTAGGTTAAAAAGACGGATGATGAAATATTTTAAGCAAAAACTGAAGAAACCGAAGAAATAAGAAAAGTTGTTCGCTCCAACACACCTCAACTGTTTTGATCATATCTCAATCATACAAACTTGAATTGAGGTGATTCAAAAGGCCACGGAAACTAGACTCAAAGGGCTACAATCTCAATTTTATGTCGAAATCGTGAAAATACAAGATCACGATGCGATCGTGTGTAGATCGCAGCGCCATCTAGTAGATTATGTCGGTTTCAAATTTTAAAAGAATCAAGATAGCGCGATGACTCTTGGGATCGCGACGCGACGGGTACATGATTCCGGCGCGAAGTCCATATTTTGGCTTATCTATTTAAACACAACTCCAGATCGGTTGAGGGGTTAACAACACTTCTATACGCATTCAACCTCTAAAAACGTTCCAGAAGCAACTTGGAGGAGATTGGAGCTTAATTTAGATGATCAAGGCTTAAAGATTGAAGAACAAGCATTATGTAACGCCCCAAAATTTTTTTTACGTACATATAAATATATAAATGTAATCAGAATAAATAAACTATATTAATTTCTACAAAATTCGTGACGAGATTCCGCACCCGGAATTACACGTCATACATTGTTCGATCAAACGAACGAATTAGTTACAAAATAGTTAAATGTGTTTGATAATGGAACAATAATTAATTAAATAAATGAACTGCGAAAACGTTTTGATAGTAGATGAGCTGCCTTCACTTTCTGGAGCTTTCCGGCAATCAACCTGGAAGAATTAAATCAACAAAAGTAAGCATAAAACTTAGCGAACACACACAGTTACACACCATACTAGGTATGCACATATCACATAGTCATCCATGATCACATAAACAAATCACATAATACCGACGTAGTGCACTGGCGATGATTCCACTTTTCATATGACTACCTAAGGCACCCCAGGGGTTTTACGTCTCTTACAATCACATAAACAAATCACATAATCTGACTCATGTGTTAAATGTTAAAAAATCAAGAACGGTTTCCTGTTTTGTGTATAAAGAATTAACACTTCTATTTTGGTGTTTCCTTTTGTTCGAATATGCCCACTGACACACACGAGTTGGTACCATTGCCGATGAGACATAAGCCTATTGGGTCACACGCCAAGTATTGATTCCAATTGTAACGACCACACTTCGGGAGTATTTTAAATATATAAATATATTGAACGAAAAGATTTATTTAAAATAATTAAACGCGGTTTGGATAACGATTTTTTATAAATGCTCGTGAATATTTAATAAGATGGGTATCTTTTGGTGACGCGTTAGATTAATTATAAATAAAATAAAGACGGTAGTTGATCGTACTTGGGGTCTTGTATCAACCATTTTAGAAGTCTTTTAAACAAAGGTGAAAACCTAAGGGTTTAGGATGATTAAAAGATAAACAAAAGACGATTAAAGGTAAATTAATATTAGGGACTAATGGTACTTAAAAAGGATTATTAGGGTTAGCCATTAGGATTGGAATTTAAGAGGGAAAAAAAAGAGCGGCAGTTCTTGGGGCTCTCGACTTCAGAAAAACGGGAGAAGGAAGAAGACAATTTCATCTCGATTCTTGAAGTAAATCAATCAGGTAAGTTGCTCTAATCATCTTATCGAATTGTACATGTATTGTTGCGTTTTGTTGGTCTCACTAGTCGATAGATCAGTGGGTTTCCTTAGATCGATAGTTTAGGTTTCAAATGCAAATCAACAGAATTATTGATGATTAAGAATGAAGTGATGATTAAGGCTTAACCTGGGATGATTCTTAAGTATTGTAGTAACTCGAAAACATTAATATTGTTTGTGATTTGGAGTTGGTGATGGAACAGATCGAAAACAGGGACCTTAAAAAAAGGCTTCGATGGTTTCAAATTGGGTTACATTCAATTAGGTTTTGATGATTAATCTTAGAATTGTTGTTAAGGCTTTAATTTTTGATAAAACCGAGAACAATGAAGCTTTAATCTTGTGTTTTAGTGGAGAATTCTAAGTGTATGTTTGGTTTTTTTGTCCCTTGTTCGTCGACTGTAAACAATGTATGGCATGGAGATGGAGGGTGGTTGGCGAGGGGAAGGATGACCAGACATGATCTGATTTTCTATTGATATATCTATATGAAACTGATTTTCGATTGCTTTAGACCTGGAAGTTTTCAATTTTGTGTGTATATTAATCTGTTAAGTTTTTGATTAAGCCTTGTTGGTGCTTTTTAATTGATCATTAAACTATGGTCTTCAATTGTTTCGTAGGGATGAGTTTTTCTTTGAAGGCATTTGTGTTGGTTTTGGATTTGTGAGTTTGTAAGAATTACGATCTGTGTATATATATATATATAATGGTTTTGATTTAAGCAACAAATAAGGTTTTCAATTGATGTATTCAAAATGGTTTTCAATTGGTATATTACACATGGTTTTCGATTTGCTCCTAAAACATAGTTTCCCGATTAGCTTTGTAATCTTAGGTTTTCAATTGAGTTGTTATTTATGGCTTTCGATTGGGTAGATACGTAGAAGTTTTTGATTGATAGTAGTGGCGGGGTTATACCTCTAGATGACGAGGGCAGGGGTGTTTTGAGGATGGAGTAAGTGAGTTAGGACTTTAGGTTGGCGAGACATGTTGTTAATGGCGAGCTCTTTGAGTTGCGAGTATACAGGGGCGGAGCTACGATTTCTAAATAAGGGGGCCTTGTATACTAATAATACCCATGATATATGAATAACATAAAAAGTTTGATTATTTTGTTAGATAAATAAATAATGGAGGTTTGTTTAAAGGCAAGAAATTACGTGTTAAAATAACACTTAAAACCAATTGTTTTGTCATTAATTAACATGTTTGTAACAAATTTTAAATAAAACAATATTTCGGATCATAAAAATTAAAATAATAATGATGTAATTCAAGGACGTTAACTCATGATTTGTGATTGAATAATTTTATAAAAAAAATTGTTCACTAAAAACTTTTGACTCACGATTCCAATAATAGAAGGTTTTTTATTATATTAAATTTTATAATTCAATATTATAAACTAGATAGTGAAATAGGTTACTCCCATTTCTTCTAGTTTTTAGATTCTTTGATGGTTTGGTTTGATATAATCAAAAACAATATTTACATTTAAATTAAAACGATGCAAAGGTAGAATTGCAAAACAGAGAATAAAATATCAATCGACGAATTGGAAGCGGAGTAAAATTTCATGAAAAACATCTCGAGAAAAAGTGAATAAAATAAGAAAACATTCAAATCCTTAAAGGCAAAATGCTGCTTAAGCTTTCATTGTTTATCGTGATGTTATATTGAGTATTTAATTTTATTTGCGGATAAACTTAATAAAAGGTTGGTCAACTTGATTTATAATATACAAGGGCTGTAGGCTAATTATGGGGGCCAAGCACCCTTCAGCCCCCCTTTGTCTCCGCCACTGCAAACTTATATGGTGTTAGTGGCAAGTTTATCTTTGGTTGGTTAAACGGTATTTATGTAACCTATAAGTATTTTTGTGTTAGGTGCAAAAACCGTTACGCGTTAGAGGACATGTTGAGTATTGTTCTATATTGGACGAATGTGACTTTGTAATGTGTTTAATAAGAGTTTTGGTTACTCTATTCATTGTCAATTGATTTTGAGTTGAAATCTCACAAATTTACATGTACAAGCCTATGCGTTATATTAAACTTGCTGGCCTACAGGTCCGACATGGCTTGGAGAACTCGATCTGAGAACTGCGCCTTCAGTCCTTCACCCAGGAAACAGCTAAAACTAAGCCTTTATCGCACACCTTTCTCTTTATCTCTCTCTTACTTTTCTTCCTCTCTCTCATATTTAATTTTAAAAAATAGAAAGAAGGTAAATAGATACAAAGATGGGTATAACATAGTGAGACCGAGTGTTTATACTTAGTCATAAGGCTTCGAGTCCGATATGGAGCCATTACCCGCTGGGAACTCCATGCCCGGACCTGCCCTCTTCTTCTCTTTCTTGACTTTTGGACGCCTAAGATTAATCCTCACCTCCTTTTCTCTCTCCTTTTTATCTCTCTATCTCTCTTTACCTTCCTCTATCTTAGATATTTAATTAAAAAAATAGGAAAAAGGTAAAGGAGATAGATATATGGGCAGAAAGATTAAATGAGTGATACAACACTGATATAACAAGAAAAATAAGAAAGAAAATAGAATGTCATATGTGTACACTAATATAGCAATAAGGTTGGAAGGAGGGAAAGACGAATATAACATATATTGTGCAAGACTTCTTTCTCTCTTCTTCTTTAATAAAGTATAAATATTCTAAGAAAATGTTGATTGTTTTTTTTTCACAAGATATCTCTGCTTTAATTTAATTTCAGAGCTAGGCATAGTTAATAACCTTGTTCTTTTTAACCAACCGTTTGGGAAAACCAATATAATCGGTTCCTAATTATCAAATCTATGTCTAGATGGATTAAATCACAGTGAATAATTTTACAAATCAACTTATTTATTTACAATTCATTTAATTTCCGTATATATATATAGGTGTTTTTTAATAAAAAATAAAAGTATGGAATCAATCTTTCAAAAAACTCTTAATAGGTTAATTATAAGTTTGATTTGTATTAAGGGTTATGTGCACCGAAATGTAATGAACTATACCCAATTTAATATTGTATGTAACAAACTAAACTTTCTTTGCTAAAATGCATTAAACTACCTGAAATTTACGTTTAATGCAATATGACCTTCTATTGAAGGGTCATCCTAATTTTTTTCTATTTTTTATTATTTTGTTGTAATATTTTATTATTATTATTATTATTATTATTATTATTATTATTATTATTACTATTATTATTATTATTATTATTATTATTACTATTATTATTATTATTATTATTATTATTATTATTATTATTATTATTATTATTATTATTATTATTATTATTATTATTAAGATTGAAGATTTGAAAGAATGTAGATATAACCACCACCACGTTCTCCGTCCTCTTCAATCACCACCACTGCTTCAAACTCCAACACCACCGCCTCTATCTTCAACCACCGCCGCCGCCACCACCACTCTTACAAATCGCCACCCACTATAGCGCTACCACTACAACCACTGCCACCCATTCATTTTCATCTTCATTAACTTAGGGTTCGTAGTCTGTTGGGTTTGTCCCATTCAAGAACAAAAGATCGATAAGGAACTCATAAATAAAAAATCGTCAAGGGTTTTATATATGAATAAGGTAATTCGTCTTCATCAAGGGTTTCATCTTCATCGGTCAACGATTGAATATTCGAATCAGCCTGCTCTGTCTTCAACCACCACCATAGATCTGGGTTCGTCTTCAACCACCACCACAGATCTGGGTTCGTCTTTAACAATCGGTCACTAATATTTCGTCTTCAATAATCAATTGAACAAATTAGGGTTTTTCATCGATTGTGAAAATCGATTAGGGTTTTCATCCTCAGTCACTCCTATTTTTAGGGTTTCGTTTTAGGGTTTAGGGTTTTCATCAAGCTGTTTTTAGGATTTTCATTTCAGATTTGTTTTTAGGGTTTTGTTTTTGTTTCAAATCAGTTTTGTGGTGGTTGAAGGCAAAGGAGGTAGCTGCATTGGTACTTGATAGTTAAGGAAGAAGGTGGTGATAGTGATACTTGCTGGAGTAATGTGTGTGTATATTTTCTTGTATTTAAATTTTAACCTGAAGGACGCTCGTCAACAAGTAACTCCTATTTTTCCGGCGCATCTTGATAGGGACTAGAAAGGATCTATCCAAAAGAAGCGTCTTTTCTAACCTTTCAAACCGGACATAGATGATATAATTGGAGCTTCCCCCCGGCTAATTTCTCAAGGTCCATGATCTTCGTGCGATTGATCCATGACTATGTTGTTTATTCATCTCAACAAAATTTCATTGCTACGTCTATTACTAGAAACTTTAGTATCGGCACTTTGGCATGGTATTTTCCCATACAACCACCTTGTAGCATAACATCCTTGAGTTATTAAACCACCAACCCCTAACCTAGAGGAGCATTAACATTCCAAACCATATATTATATGGTGGTGATTCTAAAGCTTCACAATAACATTATTCTAAAGCCACCTAACAAATATTTGCTCTGATTTATGGTCTCATCTAGCTTAAATGTTAAGTTTGGTCATCTCATCGAGATGAACATCTGAAGTTCTCTTAAATGAATCTCTTTTAAAACCGAACCTCGTTTCTGACCTCCAAGGTCCTTTATGTGTGAAGCACTACATAAATATTATCTCTAATTTCCGCTCCAAGCTAAAAATAGGAGAGGTCCGAAACCGTTCCTAAACTTTCAAATTTCCATAAATATACTCTAATCTCCTGATATTTGACCTTTGTCACTTGTCTAACTTATGCTTCTATTTCTGATGATAGCCCCCTTTGATACTTTTGATATTTGTAGCTTCAAAAGTTCACTCTCTCAAACATTTATCTAAAGTAACTCATCTGGATCGCCTAGCCACATTTGAAACACAACTTATTTATAGGTAAATCATTATATAATTAGCCATAGGCAATAGTCAAGTGACTAATATCATAATATGTATATTGAAATCTAAAAAAAGAAGAATAAGAAGATAAAAAAGAAACTAACACGCACCCGGCTCTTGCCTCGGGTTAACCATCACGAAAAAAGACAAACCACCTAATCGATCATTGCTCTTGTTTAATCATTTACCAAATTATCATCTCAGTTTAGTCATTGAGTATAGCAGAAGGTTCGGTACTCATCCTCTCTTTGCAACACTTCCAACTCGGCATGAGATGTTTCCTTCACAAACACCAAAGTAACCATTAACTTTAGACACCACAAGATACACATTTAATCTATACTGGTTGTACAACCTGCAGGGCATTAGATGCAACTCAGAACATTCGGGAGGATTCAATTATTAACCAACAGATAAAAGGTCAGCTATTATCCTAGACCCTCTATAGATACCAACCATTTACCATTAACTAAGGCATGGTCTATTATGATACTCTCTACATTTACAGATCCTCACTTAATAAATACTCATCCTTGCGCTTGAGCTTAGTCACGAGCCAAAGCTAATAACAAGGCTAAATGTTTGCTGTTTTTCAGGTACCTCCAACACTCAAAGAAGGTCGATCGCCTCGATCTACCGTTGCTAAATTTTTGTAGCAATGATTAAGTTTGTATATTTAGAACTTTTCCACATGATAATCAATTATGGGGTGGGTGCATTAGGTTCCGGTGAAAATTACATTTGTTTTAGTAAAAAGAAGCCTTAGGGGCTGTTTGTTTGCTACTTAATGGAACCATTCAACACTGAATGCTGAATTGTTCTTGATTGTTGCTTCTGAACAAAGACTGTGCTGAATGAAACTGAAGAACACCGCTGAATCATTCTACTTTAAAGTATATTCCGAATCATTAAGTACCAAACATTTTACCCTAATACTCATTCTTTCACAAGTTGTCTTGTTAAACAATTGTATCTTATCTCATCTTATAATATAATATATCACTATTAAGATTAAAATGGTAATTTGCATCATTTAAATTGTTCATTTAAAACCCTTATCAAAAGCATGTCACATCCAGAGGCAGTTTCATACCGAGCCTTTGAACTATTCAGACCATAAAATCATCCAATGCTTAATCATTCCGTTTTAACAAACAACCTCTAAATAACGTGAAATTAGGGGTGAGCATGGGTACCGAAAATACCGAACCGTACCGGTAGAGTTTTCAGTCCGGTACTCGGTACTTGAAATATTGCTAAATCGGTATTCGGGACTAATACCGAAAAAACTAGGTAAAAAAGCTACCGGTACCGGTACCAGTACCGCAATATAAATACTCGGTACGGTATTCGGTACCGTTTTTAAACCAAATTCGGTATTCGGTAAAATCGGTACCGGTTCTGGTACCATGCTCACCCCACGTGAAATTACTTTGTAATTTTGTTGCAATTTGCTTGTATCTAAATACAAAACCAGCTTGTTGGTTATGAAGTGGTTAACATTTTGAAGTACTAATCGGAATTTTGGTTTAAACAAACAAATTAAACACTTCCAGATTTCCATAAAAGCCATACACTCACTCAAGTTCACATGAGATAGGAAATGGAAAACTATGATCGACTTAAGATTATTGTGGGGTACGTAAGTTATCAAGAAAGTTTCTATTCTCGATTGTTAAGCATGGAGAGAGATTTAATACGTTTCTATAATAATACGGGTTTTCGATGAGTTTCTTACTTAGAAAGATTATGTTTAATTTTTTTCGTTGTAATTTGTTTGCGTAGTTGTTTCCTTGTAAAATAATAATATTTCTAAGCAAGACGAGTGTCTTGCTTAGAAAGATTACGTTTTTATAATTCAGGTTTATGGTTGTATATAAACCTGATCCGAAATGATACCCGAGTAAATAAATACCCTATAACCAAACTATCACATGGTTCGGATAACGATTACTTTTTACAATCTTAAATACCCCGTTAAACCGATCGACCCGAATTACCTGAAACTCGAAAAATATAACCGAATAACACACTCGTTGAATACCGCCCCATCAAACGCATGTTGTTAATAATATAATTAAGGGTTTACTTCTCCAAAATGTATTAAACTATAGCCCAAATGTTAATGTGTGTATCCACCTTCCAAAAACATTATTATGTGTATCAAACTTTCAAAAAGTGTGTTATTGTGTGTATTAAACTTTCTATTGTATGTACTAAACCTATACTTTTTTTGCTTTTTTATGTAATCAAAATACATATAATAACAAAAAAATTAAAAGTTCAATACACAATAATATTTTTTGAAGGTGGATACACACATTAACATTTGGAGTATAGTTTAATACATTTTGAAGAAGTAAACCCTATAATTTATATTAACTGATTTAAACAATGTATAGTACTTTGTGCGTTTTAAACAAAGTTTTTTAGTTATGACAATGATAGTCCAAGTATATTAATTTGTTTTAAAATAAATGACTAAATATAAATTATGTTGCAATTTTATATGACAAAATTCCTTTTTTATATCCTTTATTGTTGTTAGATATATAGGGATGAGCGCGGTTTTAAAACCGAACCAAATCGGACTGAACCCGAAACCGAAAATGTCTCAAAGTAAGAACAGTGAACCGAACCGTTTGTTCCTAATCGGTTCTGGTTCGGTTCTATTAGTTCCGAATAAAAAACCAAACCTGATGAAACCGAAAACTGAAATAAGGGAAATATATGAACCAAGAACCGACCCGAACACACTAATATAATAGTTAGGTGATAATTATTTTTTTATGGGTAAAGACAACCCACACACACTATACTCTACACATTTACAATACACCTTTAGTTCTGTTAGGTCAAAGACATATTAGTAATTAGGAGATAACTACTAGTTTTTTTGAGTTAATTATTAGTTATTACTGTCACGAGTATAATAAAATTCATTTAAATTTTCTCTATTCTATTTTCTTAGTTCAATTCCATCTACAATATCAGATCGGCACGAAGTTAAATCATATCAATTCAAAAATTCGTGAGAACTTTACGAATTAAGTTTTCTCTTTATAACTTATTATATAAATCAACCTTCGTTTTAGATAGGAGATATGTTTTACATTCTTTTATACTTGTATATAGTATAAGATCATTTGTGTAAATACTTTGTTTATATATTGATATGCAATGCAAACCCGAACAGGTTTTCCATAATCCAACAAAGTATCGAGCCTACACTCTGGTCTTCCGCTTCTTTGTTTTTTTTTTCGGCGCCACTGTGCTAAATTATAGCATCAGCGCCTTTGCGTGTCGCTGTTGCTCTATCAAACAACAGTGGACGCCGCCGCCGTCGTTCATCGCTCCGTCGCTGGGTCTCTACCGTCGCTTCCCTTGTTTCATTGCTGCGCTGCCTTCTTTCTTTTGCCGCTCTCACAAACGGTTGTCATGGGGGGATTACTATAATCCCTCTACCAAAGGTAAACATTCTTTATCAAGTTGCATGTTTTTGTCTTTTGTTTGTTTTTTGTTTATTTTCTAGTCGTAGTTCCTTTCAAGATGTCGTCCTCCAATGCCTCTAACACTGTTTCTTCCTCCCATCAACTTCTTTATGCTTTAACCAATGTTTACTTGCAATTCTCGTTTAAAATCACAGTCGATGGATCAAAATATAAGTTGTGGCGTCGCATCTTTACTGATATGTGTAAAGGTGTGAAAATTTATGGTCACATCAACGGAAAATCTAAACCTTCTAGTGATGATGATGAAGACCGGGGATCTATTGACTCGCATGTAAAGTCTTGGTTTTACATCACTTACGACCTAATCTCTTACAAATCATTTCTAGTGATGATTGCACAACTAAAGATCTTAGGATAATATTGATGAGTTTTTCCTTAATAATAAAATATCTCGCATGCTTCAATTAGAGGATCAACTTCGTAATACAAAAAAAGGCACTCTGTGTATTGCTAAGTTCAATCATTGTCTAAAAAACCTAGCTGATTGTTAGTTCCAGATTGAGTACGCAACAACAAATGTTTGTAGAAGGGGGGGTTGAATACAAACTTTAGCTTTTAAAA
>JAUEJL010140197.1:0-10820 GCA_032274825.1 Drosophyllum lusitanicum | reverse complement strand
AAAAAAAACACCCGCAACGGGTTCCGGCACTCATCGGGTTTGGGAACACACATCACCCGATGGGGGGCGATGGTGTTCCCATCGGGTTGGGAAGGAAACCCGCCCTCGGGCAACCTCCGATGAGGTCGGTCTTACCCTTCCGGGTAATTTAAAGAATATTGTGAATGTTTTCTACCAAAGGTGATTTGTATGTCATTGATTTTGGTTCATAATCGGTAACAAAGTTTAATATTCTGGCTCGAGAAAAAAATAATGTAGATTTCAGGTGTTGGAGCCAAAGAACGGGAAATGGTTACGTTTAAGCGGGGTAATTCTCGGTTCTAGGCTTTGGCCATTCTTGTTTTGGAACCGAGTTCATCTCTAGTACATACTTCGATTAGTTTTCTCGTTTAATCTGTGTGTCTTGTGCTTGATTGATTATTAAATAGTAACTCCAGCGCTGATAAGGTTTATAATATAACTATGATTAACACAAGATTAACGATATAACTAAGCACTATTGGAGAGAAGAAGGATGAGAAGAAGTAGAGAACTATATCACTTGTAAAGTATACAAGTGGCGCATTCACCCTTACATTAAGGCATCATTTATTTATACTATTAATATTCTACAATTTAGAAGACAAATAATTAATGATTTAGCTAATCTCTTATGTTTCAGGATTCTTGATAAGAACTATTAGGTGTTAAAAATTCAGTGGAAGAGACTTCGTCTTCAGGAATAAGACCGGCAAGAACAACATAGTCTGTATCCGTATAGTAACAATTTTGTCTAGAAATGTATGTATACATGCATATGGATCCGAGTGCAACCGCCGCTGCCAATTACATAGTAATTATTTATAACAAAACTAGTTTATAGATCCGTGCGTGCACTGGTACTTCAGAAGTAAACTTGAGATATAACAAAGTTAAATAGAAAAATGTAAGAAATGTACATATATAAGACAGAAAATACATTACTCGTTACAAATGATACTTGATTAATATGCTCAATTAGGATTTTTTTTTACTATGAGAAAGGGAAAGAGCTCTGGCCATGGTTATCAAGGTTTCTTTCATAGTAAACTTGGAAATGCCGCTACTGTTCAGTGGAGAAGAAGGCAGACATCGATCTCCATCAATGTTAGATATCATATGGAGATGTATAGGATCGAATGTGAGGGAGAAAAAAATCTAGGGTTAGGTAAGGAGAGGAAAACATTTTTACAAAACAGATAATGCTTCTTCAAGAATGTAGAAACATTTTCGTCCCGTTCTTGAGTTTTTTTAAGGAAAGTAAGGGAAGGGAAATAAAGTGAAGGAAAGGGAAGTAAAGGATTAAATTGTGTTATTGAGTTTGAAGGAGAAGGAAGGAAATGGAGGGGGAGCCCTTTGCTTCCAAATCATCTCACGTTTTGGAGGATAAGTTCCCTCCTTCCCTTTCTCTTCCCCTCCTTTCCCTCCTTAAAGAATACAAAACCTTGATGATTTCCTTTCTTTCCCTTCCCTCCCTTCCAAAATTCAACTCGAGAACACAACATTTAAGTATCTTTGTTTAAAGAAATCACATTTTTTAATCTCATTTGGGATCTTCTATGTACAAAATATAAGAATTCTTCCTAATCCTATGAACTCAGGTAACTTCCTTTTAATCTAACGAAAATTTAATTTTCGTATATGTGTAACTTGCTCTATTTTAAGTATTTTATGAGTGGATTTGAAAAAAAAAATCTCTCTCTTTCTCCTCATTTTGTAATAAAAATTAGACACGTTACTTATATGCCATTTTCACATCAGTTATACTTCCATTATCCTATATTAGCATAATTTACACTAAACCATCAATCTTTAATCTTAACATATTTTCTAGAGAACCATATGAACTACATTGATTCTATATGTAGGGTATGTTTATTAGATCAATGTAGCTAGGTCATGAATGCTGTTAAGTAGATGTTCATTACATTTGCTCTTTCTGGCACCGTAGGTAATGTGTTTATTACTATTATTGACAGAATCAAGAACTATATTCGAGATCAATGATTATAAATTATCATGCAGAAATCATAAAAAACATATCTTTATAAGGATCAAAGTAAATTGATTAGCATACCCGTTATAGATATGCAATCAAGTCACCAATTACGAGTCATTTATGATTTGAGCATTTCACTAAACACCTTATATGCAATCTTTATAACGATCAAATTATCTAATTTTTTGGAAATTATCTTCATAATTTTTGGAATAATAAATTAGAATCAAATTGCAAAGAAACCGTTAGAAAACATAGTCTCTAATATGATTTTTTTATGTTTCGAAAACCTAAAAACAACTATGAGAACCGAGGCATAAAAGTATAAACCCAAGGGCTTTACGATTTAAAATTAAAACCCATTAAAATTTATACCTAAAACCTAATATCAAACAAATATAGCAACAATCAGTAATGGGGAAGCTAAGAACGCAGTCCAGACCAATTGAAAAGGGAAAAACGATGGCTAATTTCTTACATTGCGACCATCAATGGTGTACCTATCTTGAAGACAGAATAAACAACAGATGGAGAACACAACGAACAAAATCAAGCAAAAGCCCCATTTAGGAGTTTCTTCATAAATTCCTTTACTACGTCCTTTGATTCACCCTTTACGAAGCTTGAATTGATCCACTCTTCTTGCAAACCCCTCGAGTTTTCTTTATTTCCCACATCCTTGAGCATAAAATCAAATATTCTTACCTAAATTCCATCTTCAACCTTCAAGTGTAATTAGGGCTTAGGTTCTAAAATCGCTTTAGAAAATTAGGAAAGAGATTGGAAACTGAAAAATGATTAAATGGAAAGTGTAAATATCAGAAAGAGGAACATTTGAACAAAAAAGAAAGTCCAGAGAGAGTGCAAGAACATAACATGTGGTGATACTTTAAGCAAAGCTAACAAGAGGAAAATAAATAAAAGTACTCTAGAAATAAAACACGTATCCTTATATTTACTCATTTATTAGAAAAGAAAGATACTATCAATTTTTTGTGATATTAATGAAAGTCTAAATATTAAGGGAAGATAACATATTATGATAACCCTAAAAACCAACGTAATCCATGATTTACCAATATAATAATATTTAAATACTTTTTAAACTGATATTAGAAAGAGTTAAATTAAATTTGAATAATATAAACTTTGATAAAAAAAGTTAAATTTGGTTTTTAATTTTTATATAATTAATATTTTTTTTATCTAAACCATAAATTGTGTCTTATTTAGATTGGAATTTCATTTATTTGACTTTGGATAAGATTTTATTTAAATATAAATAGATAACTATAAGTTCCTAGTTCCTAGTTCCTAGTTCCTAGCAACAGGGTAGGGTTTGTTTAGCAAACTACGATAGTCAAGGGACTTGAATACAATTATCCCCTTACCAGACTTCTCTTCCCTTCTCCAATCTTGACCTGTGTCATCCCATCGGCGGCATTTTTCTCCTTTCGTTTCCAGAATCTAAGCTGCTAAAAACAGCTGCCGAGTGATTCCGATATGCAATAATCACAAGCTCACCGACAGTTATTTAGGGTTTCGATTTTAGGTCGTTGAGTTCTAATGACGATGATGGGTTGTTGCGTTCCCTCTCGTGACACATCGGATCGTTTCTCCGACCGATGCTTCAACGTCTTTCCCTGTCTCTCCGATCCTGGTAATGTTAGACACTTGTGTTATGTCGTCCTTTGTAAGTCTCTGTGTGTGTGTATCTGAATTTTTTGTTGTTGATTTTTGTTGCAGTTAGAAGATCTACGTTGTGTTTGAGATTGGCTTTAGTGATGCTGCATCTAATCTTCGTTGGTTTTCTTTTCATTTTTGATGACGAATTAGTTGAGAAATCGAAAGAACAGCCTTGGTAAGTAGAGACGCGTTATCTGATACACACTTAAATACTAGTTTCAGCTAAGTAGGATAATTGGCATTTGCACAAAGTTTCTGTTGTTTGGAGCTTATGAAACCGAAATTGTTAGTACCGTTTTTGTGAAGATTAGATGTGGTAATCAGGGTCCAATTAATTCGCTTTCTTTCATTGGATACTGAAAAAAGAGCTAGATTTAGAGGGTTCTAACTGGTGCGTTTTCACCTTTTATTGACTGAATTCAAACCTCTTTTCTATAGGTACACATCGATCTATATGTTGTTGGTTGTTGCTACATTAGTTCAGTATTTCTTTACCTCTGGTTCTTCTCCAGGGTATGTGATTATGAGCTTATATTATGTATTAAAAATATATAATTTTCAGTTTGTAGATTAGATTAGGGTTCTCTATAACAGTTTGATACCTGCTTAGGTATGTGCTTGATGCAATGAGAGATTATGCAAGGAGTGAGGCCTCATTAAGGGAATCAGAAATCTCAAAGTAAGGACTTATCCGCTTTAACTTGGGCATCTTTTATGTTCGAAATTCTCTATTTCCTACAATGAATTAATTTCCTTAAAATGACGCAAATTAGTTCCTACATGTATGTATGTATGTTGTTAGGATATACATTACAATATCTTATTGTGGAATTTTTATGTTTGTTGATGTAAATGATCAAGCAAAGACAACCTGCTTCAAGCAAAAATGGTAGCGTAGTTGTGACTTTAGACAGAAATCAGTTGGGAGAAAATCTTTTAGGGAATAACTCAACAAATTGGACAAAGGTGGTGATGGAGATGTACCCGCCTGGAACATCTGTCAGGTATAATAAACTTGTGACTTTTCATTTATAATTTATGTTCTCATGCATTTCCTATTGTGCATTTGGTTATATTCAAAATGTTAGAGTTATTGTCTTCAGTTGTTGGTTATATTCAAATGTTTGCCTTCGAATATTAAAACAAAATTTCTTTTGAACTTACAACGTGAATAGTGGACTTGGCGTTAAAAGTTTTCTTGTAAATTTTCTTTTGAACAGATTTTTCTCTACAGAATGTGACGCAATGCTTGTTAAGTGTCACAATTTTCACTGGTCTTTTCATTTTTGCTTAATATGAATGTTTGTGGTGTAATGTGAGAAAATCTGTATTAACATATTTGATAACACAAGATATAAGTGAACAACAGTTAATTACCCAAACTAAATACAGCCAGATGTTCATCCTTCACAAGTTCAAATATTCAATTAAAGTTTTTGTGATCGACTTTAGGGACAATGTCTCTGGACAATTATCCATTCGGATATATATTCTTCGGTCTGTCCAAACCAGATTTATATTTTAGCCTTGTGTTTCTGTTTTAATAGTTCAAACAATATTTTCTACAAGTCTAGGACAGGTGATTGCTTTAAAAGACTGTATCTAAACTTCTGTGATCTACACTTTCAGCATGATTTTTTATGGGTATATGTATTATCTTGCAAAGTTAATCATCAGATTTGGTCTTTTAGTTTACTATTCAGGACTATATTTTCATGATTGACCATCAACTTTGGTTTATATTCACTTTGTAGCTTTAAAGTTTTTTAAAACCCGTAATACAACGCGGAAGAACAATGGTTGTAAGTAAATAGCTGGTGCATAAAAGCAGTTTCATTTTTGTATACACATTTTGTATGATCTAAATTCAGAAATCATGTTAATTTTTTTCATAATCTGATAGAAATCAAATACGATGAAACAGCAATAACGCTGAAGATAACAATAAAGGAAATTGGATGATTGATTAGACTGAAACCGGAAAGGAAATTACAAAATCAGGGAAGGAAACCTATATGGTTACCCTTCCTGCCCAAGCTAAAGCATAGCCGGAATCTTTCTCTCTCTAAAATAACAAATTACTCTCATGACTCTTATTACATTCATCTTTACTATTCTATATCCTCCCCTCTACCTGTGTAACAAAAACTTTCATATTAGCCCTACATGTGTCCTTTGCCTTTCTTATGATGATACACTTTCCAGGGCCTAGGCTCATTTGCAATTAGTTGGGTATCCATGTTGGGCTTAGTAGTATTGGGCCATTCTCTATCATAATCTAATCTAAACCTTAAACAAAAGAACACGTTTAAAAACAAGAGTTATCTTATCTTGCATGTGGTAGCCTTTAAAAATTGGATGGTAGGTTAGCATGCTAGCGTCAACAGAAGATCAACTTTGAATCAAGTTCAATCCTATTGAAAACCATAGTGATGTTTCTAAACACATTATTGAGCTATAAAACTAAATTAGATATAGAGAGAGTTGCGTTGTTTTATCAAGAGCAAATTTCACTATATAGTAATCTAAGTTTCTCTGTGCGTAGGTCACTCAAACTTCTTTCTAGAGGCTTAACCACTCAAGTTTTAATTTCGTTACAATCTTGTGAAATTATTTGAAATAATTAACATGGCTTACCAATTGTGTGAAATAGTTGACACGTCATCCAGTTGTATAAACTTGATGATGTGGGTGCAGTTGACAACATGCCAAATCATCCTTGTTATACAAGGACACTGTATTGGCTATTTACACGATTGTATGCTAAGTTTAACACACATATATTTGGCTATATAGGTTGTAGGTTAAATAAAAAGTTCCACAACATCAAAACAAAACTGAAAGTTGGGTGGTGAAACCTCTTCAAATAGTTTGAGGTGATCTAGGTGGAATAATGGTGAAACCTGGTTACTAGCTAGTATTATAGTGACATTTTCCCTTTTGTCAACAACTTAAACCCTATAAATTTTCACTTTCGAGATCTAACTATTATTTTAATCCAAACTTTTTTTTTGTACCTTTGCCAAATGGAAATCAAAGTTTTAGTTGTTTCCTTGTATTCCTTTATGCATTGATTGTATTACATTTGAAGCAAAGTTCCTTGGCATTCTTGTTAACGGAGTATTATATAAAGTTTAAAGCAGTATTTTTTATGATAACAAACATGCAAAATAAAGCTACAATTATAGACATCGATTGTATAAACAATTGAGTATCATACTTGTGATTTGTTGCCCCTTTTTCTCTTGTCATATAAAAAAGATAGCCCCCCTAATGCAAGTCGCCTAGTCGTCTTCTTAGCCAAACCTCCTCGTCAACATAGGAGCGCCCCTAATATGTGTAATGTGCTCGTGTAACAATGACATACCGTCTAGTGACAAAAAGCTACTTGAGGCACCAACAATGCAAGCAAGGAGTAATACTAAATTCGCACAAGGGTCACATAGAAATAGTTACGAGAATATAACAATCTGACAAGTGATATGTCATATTAAAGACAATAGAAGAAAGATAGAAAGCTTTCAATAACTTGTTTGCGGCTATCACCCAATTAAGAAAGGATCTGGGAGTGCATGTTTCGAATGACATTGAGATGAGAGTAGACATCTTCTTGGAATGTGGTAAATTCATCATAGGGAGAAATGACCATTTGCATTACTTGTGACTTAATGATGACATTTCACGGTTTCTCTTCATGACATGAACACTTTAAGTGACAGTCTTATTGGTGTAGTGTGGCAAGATTGATGATTTGATTTCTAAACTTGTGCGCGAGTGCGTGGCACAACATTGCATAAGTGGAGGATTGAGTATAAGAAAGAGTCGACTAGCGAGAACGTTGTATGGCCGTATGGGAGCTTAAGTTTTACCGTGGGAAGTCCTTGCATGCATTCGGCCATAGTTTAACCAACGACAATGACAATCCCTTCACGAAGACACTGAAGCTGTATGCTTGCAATGCTATGACGACATCAACCCATGGATATATATTTGCTTCTCATCAGAGTTCAGACAGGCTTGTGGTATTGTTAGAATATTAATTATGTGAAATTTGTAGCAAACGAGAGTTTGTATACGCGCTTTGCTACTTAGATGTGGATCTTAAGTAGTAACAGGTTATCTGTCTTCTTAATCGGATTTCATATTCCTAATTTAACTATTATCGCAAATCTGTTGGGCAATTTTCACCAATCGGATCCTATGTCAATTCCTAATTCCACTAACAACTATCAATGTGAATCCGTGAGTATATCGATTTTCTTTCTTCATCTTTTGATTTTCATAAATGTTTCTTGATTTGGTTATTGAGGATTTATTGTATATTTAATATTTCATATCATAAATATTTAAAATTTATATTAATAATCCTCCGTGTCTATATATTAATAGAGAAAAGGCAAAAAAAAAAAATTAAGAGAGAAAAGGCAAAAAAAAAAAAAGAAAATAGGAGAGAAAAGGCAAAATAATAATAATAATAATAATAATAATAATAAATAAGAGAGAAAAGGGGAAAATAATGAGAGGAAAGGCTTGAACCCTTGATGTAAAGGTTGAAGACAAAGCTGTTAGCCAATTGATCTAATATGATTGTTATTTATATTTCAATCATTAGTAATATATAATAGATACGGCACATGTTAGAATTTCACTGTTCATAGCACACGTTTAGGACTTGTGAATTGTTTATTATAAATGTAGGAAAGGGAACATGAGATTCAATCTGTTAAGTTGGTGTTGATAGCAGTTAGAGTTAGAGGAATCCTAAGCATTGTACAAAGCTGATCAACAGCATAATGGTTTAGGTCAATAGTACGCATGGATTCGTTAAGCTTAATTATGTGTTAAGGAAAAAGATGACCAGGTGGTTTAGGAACGATTCCTATCAGTTTTGAAAACTTCTCAAGGATTTGTGAATTGGAAATCGCATAGTAATCGACTAGCTTCTCTTCAATAATACCATAGACACGTAGTAATTCCTAGTTGTCACTGTTTACGGAAACATTCTATTGTAGGCGTGTATGCCATGTACAGTGTGTGCGCTTATCCCAGTTGTATGCATACGAATAGATACAAGGTATTTGAGACATTATGAAAGTTAATCTTAATTATCGTTTCTTTTAACCAACTAAAAGACAAAAGGAGGAATTGAAAAGGCAAGTTTTATTTTCGACAGCCAGACAAAAGTCAAACATTATACCTACAGTGTCATTTCTTTCCTTGCACTTTTTATTTGTTTGTTAAATTATTTCTGTTATTTGTTATAATTGTGGAATGTGGATGTTGAAAAGGAAATTGAAAACAACGCCTAGGTTGATTTGGACATTATTTATAATGCAATCAACCTTTCTGTAACTTCTTTCTGCAAGTTTTTCACAGATATTTTACATATTGTGCACAATTTTTTTTTCATTATTAATACTATCATCCAAAGATTCAACAGGCAACAGGTGTAGCTCTTTTACAGTTTACTTACCATTCTGTTTGTTTCAGGATGTGCACCTGTTCGTATTGTAATGTTGTGCAGGTAGCTCTTTTGCTTGATTTCTCTTTTGTATGACCTAAAAGGCTAAAATATTTAAAATTATGGAAATAAGACTGAAATATTTGCGATTTTGAACTATAAAAATTTATGATTATGCCTGGTGAAACTTGATTGCAGCCTCCAAGAACAAAGCATTGCCATGATTGTGACAGATGTGTACTTCAATTTGATCACCATTGTGTTTGGCTGGGAACATGCATAGGCCAGGGCAACCACTGTCGATTTTGGTGTGTACATCTTTTTAAACATGTTATCTGCACATGTTTTTTATTATAATTTTCATCTTTTAACAACATGTTTTTCTTTGGTTATATGATTAACAGGTGGTACATTCTAGAAGAAACAGCGTTAAGTATTTGGACTGGGATATTGTATATTAAATACCTACAAGCTAATATTGAAAAGGCATGGTATGTTTTTCTTCTTGACCCTCCTTAAAGAAAAGGAAAGCTTCTAGTAAATGTAGATCTTTATCTATTTATTTACTTTTTTTTGGTGATCCATTGTTGTACGCTCAATTTCTCATGATCTATATGTTTTTTCAATCATATTTAAAGAGTTATTGCGAAATTTCTTCAGGTTGGTGGATGTGTTCATGATCATTCTGCTATCTGTATTGTCAATCGCATTGATATTCCTTCTTCTTCTTCTTCTGTTCCATAGGTGAGTTTTATCCTTGAAACTGCTATAAGAACTTTCATGTTTACAAATTGTTTTGAGTAGGTAATTATAATTCTAACCATGAAGTTCATAGGTTTATTATATGTTTATGCTAAAATAAAATAGTTAAGATAAAAGTTCCAGATTATTGTTGTTATGAAGCATGAAGTCTATAGCCTATAGGTGTAATGCTTGATGCACACACACAAACACACGTGTGTATTCAGGGACGGGCCTGGCTAGGGCCTAGGAGCCAGGGGTAGCCCGTGCCACCGTCAAAATTCTGTGCGCAATGTTACTTTTTCAAAATTGCATTTCTTATATGAGTGCTACTGGTCAAGCTAAATTTCTATATAGTGGGTCCACCACTATCATTTCAGTTATCCACATGAATTTGCACTCTTTGTATCATTTCAGTTATCTAATTATGACAAATCAAACCACTTATGAGCTGGTGAGACGACGGCGTATATCATATATGAGGTTAGTTGATTAATCATACATTCATACATATGCTTTTCTTTCAATGTGAGCTATCCTTATAGTATATGTAAGAAAAGTTGAAAAAATGGCTATTCTTTTAAAACCATCTACATCTTTAACACACAATAGGAACTATATATTGGTATATTGAATAACCACATAAAATTAGACATTAAAGTTGATTATTATTCCCGACTATTTTTGCCCCTCCATCCCAAAAATGTAGTTCATGTCGAAGTGGGTTGTATTTACAAGCAACTCTAAAAAAGTAGAACGTGATTTCAGTTCCAGCCAAAAGATAGATGATAACATTTGAACTATAAGTAGGGGTGAGCATGAGTACCGAAAATACTGAACCGTACCGGAACCGGTACCGAGTTAGAGCCTTCGGTCCGGTACTCGGTACTTGAAATAGTGCTAAATCGGTATTCG
>JAUEJL010140186.1:0-10820 GCA_032274825.1 Drosophyllum lusitanicum | reverse complement strand
TACATACAGGAGCTATTTATATGAAATAAAGCTAAGTAATAAAGCTAACTATTTTAACAACTCTACTAACAAACCTTTAAGTTAGTTTAACCACTAGCTGACGTGTACAATTAGTGTAAAAACCCCCCTCAAGATGAGCGACCAAAAATATTTATCAAAGCCATCTTATCCATTAAAGGAGCCATCTTGGACTTTGGTAGAGGTTTAGTGAGTAAATCTGTCAGCTGATGTTGTGTACGTATTGGCATGAGTTTAATGGTATTATCAACAATTTTATCACGGATATAATGGCAATCAACTTCGATGTGTTTAGTTCGTTCATGAAACGTAGGATTAGTAGCAAGACGAACCGCTGAAGTGTTATCACAAAACATTAAAGCTGGAATATCATGTGAAACACCAAAATCTTTTAGCAATTGCTTAAGCCAGATGAGTTCACAAGTTGTTGATGCCATTGCTCGATATTCAGCTTCAGTTGAAGATCGTGAAACAATGGGTTGTTTCTTAGAACGCCATGAAACAAGAGATTCACCGAGAAAAACACAATATCCTGTGATGGACCTTCGAGTTTCTGAACAAGCTGCCCAATCTGAATCTGAAAAAGCTTTCAATTGAGTTGAGCGATTAGCAGATAGAAAGATTCCTTGACCAGGATTATTTTTTATGTATTTAAGAAGATTCATGGCTGCTGTCATATGAAAGTCACGAGGAGCACTCATGAATTGACTTAAATTTTGAACGGAGAATGCGATATCAGGTCTTGTAATGGTTAAGTATATTAACCGACCTATTAATCGCCGAAACGGAGATGGGTCATCAAGTAATTGACCTGTTTGATTGGTCAACCGAAGCTTAGGATCCATGGGACATGAAATCGGTTTGGCAGCAAGAAGCCCAGTTTCTTCAAGAAGTTGCAAAGCATAATGTCTTTGGCTTACAAAAATTCCATTAGTTGATCGAGCAATTTCAAGACCAAGAAAGTATTTTAAAGATCCAAGATCTTTTAATTTGAAATAAGAACCAAGCCTTGATTTCAACATATCAATTCCAGATTTTGAAGCACCCGTAATCACAATGTCATCAACATATACGAGTAATGCAACATAATCATCTCCAGACCCTTTAAAAAATAACGAATAATCTGCTTTTGACTGAGTGTAGCCTTCGGATATCATAAAAGTAGAGAATTTTGCATACCATTGCCTTGAAGCTTGTTTTAAGCCATAGATGGATTTATGAAGTTTACAAACAAGTTTGGATGATGTGGATTTCTCTCGACCGTGAAGATAACCCATAGGAACATCCATGTACACCTCTTCTTCTAAGTCACCATTAAGAAACGCATTGTTGACATCCAATTGTAGTAGAGGCCACGAATTTTGAGCAGCTAAAGTGAGCAAAACTTTTACAGTGACAAGTTTTGCAACCGGAGAATAAGTATCTATGAAATCAACCCCTTCTTGTTGTGTAAACCCTTTAGCTACAAGTCTCGCTTTATATCGCTCTATACTTCCATCAGCCTTATATTTGATTTTATAAATCCATCGACATCCAACTGTATTTTTGTTCAATGGAAGAGGAACAACACTCCATGTTTTATTAGCTTCCATTGCATCAAGCTCAAGCTTCATAGCATCTCTCCAAACTTTATGTTGAACAGCTTCATGATAAAACTTGGGTTCTGTTTGAGATGATATAGCACATACAAAACCTTTGTATGTAGCAGACAATTTGTCGTATGACAAATGGTTAGAGATCGGGTAAAGTTTATCATCTTTGAGAGAAGAGGTTTGATTACAATGAAAATCATTCAAGTAAGATGGTGGATTGCGAGACCTTGATGAGCGCCTTAGATCAGGAGAAACAACAGGAGGATTAGGATCTGCATGAGTCATATCAGGTGAAGATTGTTGATGAGAATTCAATTCTGGTTCAGAAGTAGAGACTTTAGGAATAACCACCAATGGAAAACTGTCAACAGAAAAAGAGGATTTTGAATTATGAAATGGAAATGTGTTTTCGTGAAAAACAACATCTCGAGATATGACAATCTGATGTGATTCAATATCAAATAGTTTGTATGCTTTCATGCCAATTGGATATCCAATGAAAACACAAGCTCTAGCTCTTGGTTCAAATTTGGTACGATGAGATGTATTTGTACAAGCAAATGCAAGACACCCAAAAACTCGGAGAGAATTGTAGTTTGGAATGGTTGAATAAAGAGCTTCATATGGTGACTTGTAATCAAGAATTTGGAAGGAGTACGATTGATTAAAAATGTAGAAGCCAACACACATTCAGACCATAATTGAATTGGTACTTTTGATTGAAAGAATAGTGCCTTTGCCACATTGAGAAGATGTTGATGTTTGCGTTCTACTACAGAGTTTTGTTGAGGTCTTTCAACACAAGAGAACTGATGAATGATACCTTTTTCATCAAAAAAATCTTTGAACTGTAGTTCTTTGGCATTATCAGATCGAAACTTCTTAATCTTGACATTGAATTGAGTGTGAACCATGTTGTAAAACCTGGGAATAATTGATTGCACTTCAGATTTATGTTTGATTAGATATACCCAAGTGAAACGAGTACAATCATCCACTATAGTGACAAAGAATCGATGCCCTTGATATGAATCAACATGATATGGTCCCCATATATCGCAATGAATTAAATCAAATGGATTTCCTGCCATGTTATTTTCAGAGACAAAAGATAACTTTCTTTGTTTAGCTTGGGGGCAAATATTGCAAGGATCATGCTTCAAAGAAACAAAAGTACTTTTATTCTCTAAATGTTTCTTGATACAAGACAACTTGACATCAGAAGGATGGCCAAAACGTTTATGCCAAACATCAAATGAAACAACATTAACAGAGAAAGAAGTATGTGGCTGACTTAAACTTTGAATATCCAACACATATAATTCTGCACGTTTGTCACCCTTGCCAATCATCTTCTTGGTTAATTCCTCCTGAATCATAGCAATATTCGAATGAAAAGCCACGAATAAACTCTTATCAGCAGTGACACTTCCAATTGATAAAAGATTAAATCGAAAATCAGGAACACACAAAACATCTTTAAGAATCAATTTATTCCCCAAATAAACATCTCCAATGGTTTGAACTTGAATCATTGTTTTATTGGGTAATGCTACTTTGTAATTGTGTACTTTCCTTTTGTTAACTAGTAAATTTTCATCATAGCACACATGGCAGGAAGCTCCTGTATCCATTATCCAGATTGGAACAGATGAAATTGATTTAGAAACATTGCAACATATACCTGAAATATCATCAGCCGAAGTAGTAGCCATGTTGACAGAAGCAAGAAGACCTGAGAGGGCTGCCATTAACTGTTGACATTGTTCTTTTGTAAAAGAACAAACCACATCTTGAACATTCATGTTAGAATTATTACAAACAGATTGATCAGTTTGAATTTCATCCAGAACATTGTTGATTTTCAATGTATATTTGTAACCTGGGGGATATCCATGAAGCTTATAACATTTTTCAGCCGTGTGGCCTGGACGTTTGCAATGAGTGTAAAATGGTTGATCCTTCTTAAAAATTTTATTAATCTGGGAAGCTCTATTGACATTGAATGCCATGGGTTGATCAGAATTACTACTAACAGACCTTTGTTTTTCCTCTTGAATAAGCAATGAGAACACACGATTTAGAGGTGGGATAGGATCCATAAGAAGAATTTGTCCTCTTATTTGAGTATATGAATCATTCAACCCCATTAAAAATCCCATGGTATATTCAGATTGAATGAAATCACGAATATTCCTAACACCTCCACAAATACAGTTGTTGCATGTGCAACTAGGTCTGAAGCTTGTTAATTCTTCCCATAATGACTTCAACTTTGTGAAATAGACACTTATTGAATCCTGATTTTGAGTCAGATTCATCAAATCACGTCTGATTTAGAATATACGTGGACCATTGCTTTGTTCAAATCGAATTTTTAAATCATTCCAGATTTCAAAAGCAGACTCAACAAAAATGATGCTAGTAGAAATTTCCTTCGAAACAGAATTTAAGATCCAAGAAATTACCATATTATTGTTGCGATTCCACAACATAGTTCCATTGACATCTGTAGTAGCTGGTTTAGGAACCGATCCATCAATGAATCCAAGTTTATTTTTGACAGATAGTGCAATCACCATAGACCTACTCCATGAATTGTAATTATCTCCAGTTAGAGGTTGAGACACCAAGATCAAACCAGGATTATCAGAATGATGTAAGAAACATGGATCATTAAGGTTTAGGGCATTTGATTCTGTCATCTTCTAAATCGATTGGGTAACAATTGAAGATTTAGGGTTTTCAACAGAGAGATCTCAGATTGAGTAAGCACAAACAGATCTGTAGACATTCAGATCGAGAATCAGATTGAGCGAGCGGAATATCGCTCTGATACCATATTACGTTTGTAGAAGTAGAAGAACAAAAGAGAGTGAATATAGAGAGGAAAAGTGAAATCTCTTATTCAATGAATAGAACTGTACATACAGGAGCTATTTATATGAAATAAAGCTAAGTAATAAAGCTAACTATTTTAACAACTCTACTAACAAACCTTAACAAACCTTTAAGTTAGTTTAACCACTAGCTGACGTGTACAATTAGTGTAAAACTTATGCAATATACAAATATGCAATTGGAAATAGCAACATTATAACAAAATATATTAATAGTTTAAACCTCAATACCTTTTAAACAAACTTGTATGAATATTTTACAAAACATAACAATTGATTTAAATCAAGTGGGTCGGTTCGGTTAATCATGATTAACCATAACCAAACCGGTATAATTAGTTTATTAAAATTATTAACCACATGGTCAGTTTTACTAAAATTTCAATTAAAATGGTTCGGTTTTGTTTGTAATTTGGTTATGGGTCGGTTCTTAGTTAACATGCTCACCCGTAGCTCATAATGCAGTTTCCCTAGACAATTACAAAAGGTACAACTCCGTCAAATTTGGATCATAATTTAAGAACCAACTTACACTATTTTACATGTATGAATACACGTCCTTGACATAGAAAATAGATCATACACCTGTTTAGGTTACAAAAGGGTTTTGAATTCTAAAGACTGGTGAAAATGTAGTGACTAGTGAGTAGTGACCTGTAGATGTACAAAACAAGTCATCTGCTAGATTTGACTGATTTTGACCTATCCTCCTGGTTAATCCACTAGTTTTTGTAGCCTTTCCCAAACCGGGACCTGCAAAAGTAACACAACCAAGATGGTTAATGGTCAGTAATGTATAAACACTACAAACACACTTAACAAAACAAAATTTTCTTGGGAAGATTTTCACATATTAGTAAGTATTTGGTGTGATAAAAGTCCTGTCAACTCTTCTATTACACTGAGTTCTCGAGTTTAAGGAAAGGAAAGCAAAAAGAACCATTTCCTTCCAAATTCTCCAGAAACTAGAGGAAATGATATAAGGTAAACTTGGCTAACACTTTCCCTCCAAATCCTTCCATTTCCTCTAATTTCTTTCCCAATTACTACAGTTTTTATGACCCGTTATCCAATCTGACCAGCCTGTTTTTTCCGGCAGCCACTCTTGAGGTTATCATGTTAAAGTGTTGGAACAGTCAAACCATCAATCAAGTGGTCTTTGGTCCTATGGTGACGGTGTATTATATGACTTTCAGATTAGAGTGCAAGTCTATTCAAGACCTTTATTTGTGCAGAAACTTTCATATTTAAGCCCTATACAGTATACACGCACATTACATGATTTGTAGACATGCTAAAGGAGGGTAGTTTCTAGTTGGCAGTTTATAGTATATCACAACCAAAGAGCAAGTGTCACCTCAAGACATTTATATGTTTTTCAATCACATCCATCTGCTCATCATCAAATTGGAACCATTTGTCAACTGTGTCGGCTGTATGATCCCCAGCTCCAATATCTGTATGTCAAGTACTTTTATAAGCAATGGAATCGTAAGTTTACCGGAAAATAGTAACTTCAGGCTGCATCTAGAACTCACCTTGAAGAAGAATACCAGGTTTCTCAGAACACCCTTTTAGTCTCCAGTATATATGCCCATTGTTTTCTTTAAAAATTGGCTCTATTCTCACAGCATCAGGCCTCTCTTTATCTACATAAAAAGCAAAACGATTATGGCATTTAAAACAAGCCAGAAAAGGTTTAAAAAACTCTTAAGCAGATCTAGATCCAAAACCCACCAAGGGGGACCATTTTTTTAAATTCAAGTATCTCAGCATGTGCTTCAGCCGCTTTATTCTTGATCTTAGAAACAATAGCATCATGTTCCTTCAAGGTAAGAGGGGCGCCTTCCTTGGCGATGATTGCTTTGGCAATATCATCCTGCATTTTCTGCTTTAAAGTTTTCTCCTGTAAATTTGAAAACAGAACACGTCAAATTATCAAAATCATTAAAATAATTTGGTCAATGTATCTTTAAACAAACAAATGCACACACCCATTATACCTTTTCTTTAGCAGCAGAAAGTTTATCCTTTGCTTCCTTTCTCTTTTCAGCAAACTTGGCATTTTGATCATCAATCCAATTTCTTAGTTTCCTGTTCAAAATGTTAAGTAGTGGATAGCTGAATTAATCGAAAGCTAACTATTAAGTTTTAAATTCTTAAAAGAGTATATAATAATCTTACTCGGTTCCAAGAACTTCATCACACAGGAATGTTAAGAGTCTAAGTTTCATCGATGAGTCTAAATTGTCATATCCCCCAGACATTTTGTCTATACAGTCCATGTGCTTCGATAGATTTAGGGATTTAGAGATGCAACTTTTTAGAGCTTTCAACCATGAATCATTGCCATGAGATGGATCTAATTTCAAAGATCTGAAAGATGACGAATCCATATAAATATAGGTCATGATAAATATATTACACTACTCTAATAATTAGGCAATAGCAATTGATTTTACTCAGATTCTGATTCAGATTCTGATTCTTCTTGTATAAAACACAGCAACTGAATGTGAAACTGTATTACTGAAGTAAATTTTCCACGGCGTGTACTTCTACCCTTAATTAGCTCTCTTAGAACTGCTTCTGCCTGCCCTTTTTTCACATCAAGAATCTGGAGAAAGATGAAGCAAAAGTAAATTCAGGAAGACTTGTTTTGACACTAATAAAGAAAATTATGGAAGACACTCAAATTACATATTATATAAAATGTGACGAACATATAAAGTTACCTTTGCAAAAGTAGCACAGAATTCTAGCAGTTGCAATGCATTACCAGCATCTTCCTTTGGGAGGTCAACCCCAGCAATAGTTACCAATTCGGTTCCTGTTGGCAAAGGAATTACAGCCTCATATGATTTGGTACATACGTCTAGCTTATTCCTTTTGGCTTTGAAACATTGTTTATTATCCTTTAAATGCTGGTTTGTTTTATTATCACCCCTCTCATCTAAGACTTCACCATCTTTATGAATATTATTAGTTTCTTCAGTTTTATTTCCTTCATGAACGTTTGTCTTGGTTTCCTTCTTTGATTTTTGAACACCATTAACCTTTAAAACCGCACCATTATTCACATTTTCTCCAACAATGTCCTTTGAGTCTTCTGATTTTAATTTCTTTTGTTGAACACCTTTAACCTTTAGAGCTGCACCGCTATCCACATTTCCTTCAACAATGTCCTTTGAACCTTCTGACTTTGATTTCTTTTGCTTCTTCTTATTAAGTGTATTGTTAATCTCTGTTACTGAAACTTCACTAACATGACTGCTAGCATGCGTAACTACTTCCAGCCCTTTTCGTTTTGTTTTCTTTGGCTCATGCTCAACAGAAGATGGGACTGAAAGCGGAGGGTTGGTGTTTAAATCTGTTTTTCCATCAAACAGATTTTCCTTCCCCTTCGGTGATGTAATCTTGATTATCTGATCACAAACAGTCTATGAGAACTCAAACAAGCTTCAGAGACAAAAAAAATATAAAAATATGGCAAAATAGGTTAAATTATGTTATGTTCTCAGTAAGAAGGTACTTCCATGGGTTAAAACTTGCCCAAAAATATATTTCTAACGCATAAAACCTTCCATGGGTCAAACCTACAATTTAAGAATAAACTTAAAATGTTTGAGCAAAGAAATGCATCTAGTCAACTCTACAACCTGAACTGACAAGTTATGACCACTATCAAACATGTCTCACCTACCCATTTGCCCCCATTCTCATAGATATAAGAATTTAAAAAAGGAGGAATATTTTATTTCAAAACTAGATAAAAAAAGAAACTACAGTGAAACATGCCGATAAGCCAAAAACCGACCAACCTCTTAGTAATTTTAATGCATAAAACCTCCTAAATCATTTAACTTAAATCTACTATTATTAAATGACACTGGGCTTTATAATCACAACTGACTTGACTAATTATTAAAGATAAATTAAATATTTTGGACAAAGAGAAAGAGCACAAGCACACCTCTGCCGGAGCAGCAATCTTTCTTGGTGAAGCAGTTGTTTCCTTCACTCGCTTGTAATTACTCACATTTTGAGCACCTTTTGCATCAATCATATCCGAGACAGAGGAAAACCCACCTGCCTTCGCCAGTGATGTAAGCATACCAGTTGGTTGATGACCCCGTTTCTTCCTATGGTTGAAGAAGCTCTCATATTTCGTCATATATTCATAATTACAACAAATTTTAAATAGTTGGAGGTATAATTTCATAAACTTACATACAGATGCTGCAATTGCAGGCACCTCTACACTTAGGACAACTCCATTCATCCAACAAAACCACATCTTCAGTTTTTTCACCGTATCTGACTTGATATTAAGCATATGCATCAGGAATGGAGATTATAACACCAGATAATATTTCTATGGAAGCATTAACACGACACAACATAACTCACCTGTTTAAGAGGCATGTTTGGCAATACTTTAGGGGGCATGGCTTAGCCTTTGCAAGATTCTTGCAGTTAACGTATACAGCATAAGTCTTCTGTCGGCACTGTATAACATGCAATGGGTTAATTATAAGCAAATTAGCAAAATATCTACATATACTGGTGTGAAGACTATAGAAATTGAAATTTGATAGTGACTAGACTGAAGCAAAGTGAGATGATCTTCCATCAATTATAACCTAAGACATGGAGGAAGATCACAATCATAAACCTATGAAAAGTATGTTAACACTTAAAACAACCTTGAATCCTAGATAAGACCACACTAAAACCAACCAACCAAAGGACACCTCAAATAATGAAAAAGTCTTCAAAGATTAAGCTATAGGAAAATTTTCCTAGCAATGGAGAGGGAGACGGAAAACAGCAGTGCTAGCGTATAATATATATTTGCAGATTAATTAAACTAAGTTGGATGTATAGGTTACATGATATAACGTTTAAGGAAGTATACGAGGATACAACAATAATAACCTGATAAATCTAGAACTTTGCACAAACAACAACTCATTCCTAGTACCACACGACCACAGTGCAGACAACAAGCAAGAATGACAAACAGCAGCTAGAGAAAAATAAACAAGAACTTAAATTTTATACCCTGTTAATTCCTAGATTCTTCAAATAATTTCCCAACCAGGTATGTTTAGCTATCACTAAAAAGTAAAAACCATAGAGTTGTATAGTCGCTAGTTGACTCTTCATGACTAACAATTCAGCGAGAAAGACTGATAATGACTTCTTTTCCCCGTTGATTAATCTGACATTTTGGATGGCATAGGTTTTGCCTCAAAAGTAAAAAAAAACCCCAGCTAGAACAATGTATAGCATCTCCGTTTCAAATTCCAACATCGAACTTAAAGGAGAAGCACTATAATCCGCTATCGCGGTGTCAAGTCGTGTACGTGTGTCTTAAACCAAATTTTAAAGCAAGGAAACTCTAAACAACAGTCCCAATACGTGAACAACAAAAAGAAGATAATGAAGGTATACGATCAAATTACTTGATGGCAAGTCGTCCCGTTCTGAGAGTCATAAATTCGGCCACGGATAACACGAACTCCTGGATTCTTGTTCCGTTTGGGTGGTTGGGAGCTCGGATTATCGGGATTCGTCTCAGACTGAATTTCCTCCACCTCGCCACCGCTGCTGACCATCTTCCTCTTGTTGTCGATGGGAACAGACGCGCTAGCTTTGGGTTTAGGGCTCGGAGCAACCGCCATTGATGTTAGATTTGGATCTGATACTTTTCCAGAAATCTGGAAGTGTAGCAATCGAAAGATTTATAAATTTGAGTAGAGTTTTTGGAGGGATGGTGGTGAAATTTTGAGTTACTGTTTCGGAGTAAGGAGGGAAAATTTTTGGAGGCTTTTTGTAAATTGGGGGGGCGGCAAATTAATTTTGGATATTTTTGTTTCGTGTTCCAAATTGTATGCGTGGTAGGTAAGTGATGCTACTTCAAATCAAAGTTCAAATTGCCTTAACAGAAGACAAGGACCGACCGACCGACCGACCGCCCGCCCGCCGTTCAAGAGAGATACCGAAGGCTCGAACTTACTCTATCGATAAAGCAGCTATAGACCACCAGCATCCAATCTAACTTACCTCATTGTCACATTAGCATCCACATCATCTTTTACCTTCAACCCAACTTACCTCACAAACCCTCACATCCAACCATTTTCAACCCTATATCTTTTCAATTTTTATTTTCTATTTTTTTGTTTTAATTTAAATAATTTAATTATTTCAATGATAATAAAATATAAAATATTTCATAAATTTCATTACATAATTTCAAAATAAAAATAATATTTCACCTTACATTAAAAAATAAAAAAATAGA
>JAUEJL010140175.1:0-10820 GCA_032274825.1 Drosophyllum lusitanicum | reverse complement strand
GATGTAGGCACAGTGGAAGTGTTGCATTCCCAAATCTTGGCTCGAGTTGGGGTCAATTATTCCTTGGGTGTGGGATTGGGGTGAATGAGAGTGTTGTTGTGGAGTTTAGTATGTTGTATACTAACAGATTAAACTAATGAGTTGGTGAGATGTTGTGATTGTTACAGAAAACAATGGCTGATAATGAGAACTCAACTGGCGCCCTTTTTGTCCCATCAACCGTAGAAGTTTCTACAGCAGCAACAAAGGTTCCTCAACATGCTGGAACGTCAGGTACAGCTGAAGACGACAGGGAGGAATATATCTTTCAGTTGGAAGGGCAATTGTTGGATTTGAGGAAAGAATTGGAACAATAGAGACAAGTTCTTGCGAGTCGACCACCAGTAATCACAGTAGCTTCTACTACACCCGAGATACCGCCAATCTTTCCGGCTAATACTACACACACAGGGATACCTTCGGTATCAATACCGTTTCCACAGATGTCTCAACCGATGTCCCAACCATTTTTCTACCCGATGTTTTCACAAGGATCGTTGCCATATCCTTTCATGGGATTTTCACCTGGTATGGGATTTAAACAACCATGCACTTATACACAGTTCTTAGATTGTAAACCTTCGGAATATCATGGTGATACGGATCCCAACGTTACCCTGAATTGGTTGAGAGATACTGTTAGAATCTTGGATGCATGTGATTGCGAGAATGAAATGAGAGTCCGGTTTGCCACCCGGATGTTAAAAGGCAAGGCGATGGTATGGTGGGATTCCATAACTACACATCTTCCTAGAGCTCAAATGGATGCAATTACTTGGGAGCAATTTCAGAACAAACTATGCGAGCAATACTGTAATGGGTTTGAAATGAACAAAATCAGGAAGGAATTTATGGATTTGAAAATGACGGAGCAGATGACAGTGGATGATTTGGTTGGGAAATTCAATGAGAAACTGAGGTTTGTGATTCAGTGGGTACCTGACGAACCGTCACAAGTGCAACATTTTATTGGATCGTTACTCCCTAAGTACAGGAGTACAACACGATTAGATGGATCGTTATCACAGGCCTTCACTTTGGTCAAGTCAGCTGAGGGTGATTTTAACGCAAGGGATAGAATGAATCGTGATAAGGCGGCTTTGCAAAAACCGAGGTATGAACAGACTGGTAATCAGCAAAAGAAAAATTGGCAAGGAAACCAGTCACAAGGAAGTCAGAACCAAAGAGTAACCACTGGGGGTTCTGGTCAGAAACCGCAATGGTGTATTCGGTGTAGGTCTATTCATTCTGGGCAGTGTACTGCTCACACCATGCGATGCATACGTTGTGGAGCATTCGGGCATGAAATTAAGGATTGCAGTTTTCCCCGTAGTGTGTGTTGGAATTGTCTGAATGAGGGACACAGAGCTGGTAAGTGTCCTTCTAGGAGGAAGACTGGGACGGGGACTGGGGCAGAAGCGGTTGGGGGATCATCATTGACAGGGCAAAAGAGAAAGGACCCTACTTTGCGAGAGGGTAGGGCTTATAATATGATGGCAAATGATAATGCCACCGCCGACAAAGATGGAACGGGTATGTTTTGATAAACTATATACTCGTTTACGTGTTAATTAACTTTAAGTTAATTGTGGATATTTATGCATATTGTGTGCTAAAATGTTTGTGTTTATTTTTGGTGAGACCGGTTCTCTAGAAATAGAAGTAAATGATAGTAGATGATTTTCTATCATGAGTTATCTGATATATGTTAAGAAATGGTATGATGATAAGTACGTGATACTTGATATGATGATAAATGAGTTATGAAATACCATAGAGAGATATGTTTAGATTGTTTGAATAGCATGATATAATGTGTATCGCAAGATTTATGTTGCATTATGTGTTTATGTGTATTCAATTGAACAAAGAAAGAAGAAAGAGATAGATTACTGCAGATTGGGTAAGTCTAAGATGTGCAGAATTGTTTGGATAAAGATATAATTGAGATTATAAGAGGATGCTTAACCTAATAAGTATATTTGATCAATGATGATATATGATGAACTTGAAAGAGTTTTTGTAGTACGATGCGAAATAGCAATTGTTGGTTTGAAATGTGATGCTATGTTTTGAGATTGAATGTGTAACTAATGTTTTGTAATAATTGAGATATCACGAGAAGAACTTTGAACCGTGACTTGGAAGTTGCAATTGATGTGTTTACAGTGATGTTATAGGAATGTTAACTATCAGAAAGGAAGTGTATGATTGATTTGGTCAATAAAAGATGTAATAGATGCCTAATTACAAGGAGTTATATATGTGACTAAGACGGTCATTGGATTAAATCAGAGAAAGTGGTTGTAAGACTTGATGTTACCTCGGGAAGATGATATGGTGACAGATGTGATAATATGTGAAAAAGTTAACTATGATAGCATTTGATTCATGCGAATAGAAAGTATATCTGACTTAGTGGATGAATCGGGATTTTCCCCACCAGAAAGTTTTGAAGAATGAAAGATTGAAGCAATTGGGAATGAGAAAGAGAAAAGAGAATTTAATGGCCTGATCATATGGATTGAAGACTTGTAGATCTTGTACATGAAATGCCTTTGCTTGGAATTGGAGTTTGATTGTTACAAGGATTTACGAATTTAAATTGCCAATGTATTACTATGGAATAAAGATATGAGGATTGTGTATTGATGGTAAACTATGAGAGCAGAGATAACATGTGTTATGAAATTTTGACATATTATGTGCGAGCTGAAACAGTATACCAGAAACTAATGAATCTTTGAGATGTTTTAAGATACCTGAGTGGTTATTGATTGTTTAGTGTTCTTACTGCATGTGAGATGACATCTGTTGGATAGACTGACCTGATTGAATATTTATGATATGATTCAAAGATATGATAATTTATATTGATGACTCTTGATGGAAATTAAAGGTTTACTCAAACATAGGAGAAGTTTACAACAAAAGTTGAAGCGAGAATTGAGTAGTTAAACTGAATTCCAGATGATTGATTGAATGAAATAAGCTGCAGAGATGATTGAAATGCATACGGTAAGTGTTCATGTGTGATTGAAGTATAACAGTTTGTGGAATTATTGTCTACATTGTGTTCTTATGTGATTAAATTGTGTGAAATAGCTTCTGTCAGTGGAATATCAGAATACCAATTGAGTTTATTTGGTTGGACTGTCAGAAGAAGACATGAAGAGTTGGTACTTTTGTTGAATGTGTGCGATAAGATTCCGAGGACGGAATCCTCTAAGGAGGGGAGATTTGTAACATCCGTAAACCCGGCCTAGTTGTGGGCGGGTCAATGGTAAGTAAGAGTGTGTTTGATTATGCGTATTTATGATTACTTATGTGAATAAGTGGATATTTGTTATAGTATGATTATATGAATTGAATAAAGTTGGATTAGTACGAGGATTAGATAATACCTCGATGCGTGTTAATTAATTGGAGGAATTAATTAATTGGGATTAACTAGTAAGGTTAATGTTAAATTGTAATTTGATTAAAATCAATTAGTAAATTGATTAATTAAATACGTATGTGGGAAGATAAATACTGGAAGTATATGTAAAATGTATGCATGTATGTTAGTATGTGGGTACGTATGCATGTGGGCTTGGAATTTGGATAAGTACATGAACCACCTCCTGCTTTGGTTTTGAGAAAAGATATGTGTACGTGTTTGTATGTATTGCAACTTGAAGAGTTAGTCAATCTGTTCATTTGTTTCAAAAGAGAATAGTGTGTTTGTGTGTGTTTTGAGAGAGAGAAACTCAAGAAAGCAAACTTAGAAATTTGGAATCAAGAATTGTTGGTTGTTAATTGCATATAAAGCTAGGTATGTGTTTCTTATGAACTATATAATGATTCATGATGGTTTTGTATGTTTAAATCTTGCTGGAATCAATATTGAAACGAAGAACACCATTAATGGCTTTTTAAAGAAACTTGGCATGTGGGTTTTTCTAGTTTTGTTGTTTTAAATTGATTAAAGGTGTTTATGATGATAGTTAGCATGTTATATGAAGCTTTTACATGTTTTAGAAGTGTTTTTGATTGAATTTAGAGATTAAAATGGGATTTTGTAAGATTCAAGTCGGCTGGATTTTTGAAGAAGATGATGCACGTCAAGACGCGACGCGACGCGTCCAGATGAAGAACACGACTTGTTCCCGAAAACCGACGGACTCTTAGAATCCGAGTCCTAGAATCCGACAAAGTAAATCCGGATGTCTCAAATCCGATATTGAGAATCCGACACTGGGAAATCCGACCCTGAAACCCGAGAAACATAGAATCCGACAATTTGAAATCCGGTTGAGTTGAAATCCGACATTTGGCGACGCGACGTGACGCGTCAATTTCCTGGACGCGACGCGTCGAGGGATTTTCAGGATTTGTTATTGTTTGTTGATTCTTAGATGTTGTGTGTTGTATATATATATTCTTATGTGATTCTAGCTTATGATTTATGAGCAAGAGAGATATAAATATATATGAGTTAATATATATTTATGAATCAGATATTGATTTCGGTTTTATTGTGATCTCAGGAACAGACAAGACTCAGTAATATTAGAACACTGAGTGGAGATTGAGATCAAGAGGTGAGTGGACGTATAACTCACGACTGGTGTTAGTTGTAACTGGTTTTGGTTATAACTGTTTATGGATTGACGCATGGATAGACTTTATATCTGATAATTGATTAACTGGTTGTTTGTTAATTGATTGTTGCGTCAGTAATATGTATACATGATTGTTGGGAAGTCACTTTCGACTGGACACATGGGCTGGGTTTGTTTGCTATCGGCTAATCAGTATTTGGATCTTTTGATGCATTCGTTGCAAGTTAAGGGTAATACTGTGTGAGATTAGCAAATGAACTATCGGTAAACCTTTGCTTTGGACGGCATTGGTTGTAGGTTCCTGCAGAACCGCCGGTCTTCCCGGGACACGATTATCTGTTTATCTGGTATCCTGCGGTTGTGATTGATGCTTGGTTGTTGTAGTTTTACTTTCATTCACTTAGCTTTGTGTTAATCCCCCACCTCTCACTCCTTTTCATGTTTTTGGTGAGTTCTGCGGTTCGGTTGTGAGGGGGTGTTACTTGGGGTATAATTGGCGGGCACTCTGATATTAGTTGTGATGAGCCGTAGTTTTTGTAATACTAGTATTTTAACTTAACTGTTGACTTGGAAAACGGCTTCACGGCTTTGTGTTTTCAGTTGTAAATATATGTATATATTAATTTGCTTCCGCATTATTTTAAAATGAAAAATTTGGGTTGAAAATACGGTGTTACATCTTGAATATTATCTATTATACTCCTATAAATAGATGATTACCAAATGAATAATATGAACTTTTCCTCTTTATTCTCTTTCTCTTTTTTTCTCTATATTCACAATACGTTGTCAGCACGAGTGCTCTACTCTAGGAAGAAGAAAGGTGTCATTGTTTATAAACGAAGATGAAGAGTTAATTCAGGTACGCACATATCACAATTTCACTACAATTTAATTACTTGATTTCCCTAGCTAGCGACAACCTTCGACATTGCCACTTATTATTCTCTATATTTCTTTCTGGTCGTTAATTACATAATCACCATTTAATTACTATCGTGAAGTTTCAACCATATGTGAATGTATTGTTTTATCTAACAAAATATATCATTTGATCAATGTCTCTTCTCGATTGATTTTTTATTTATCAGTCATGTTTATAAGTTTAGTTTGAATAACTTGGCAATTAAATGTTCCATATATATATATATATATCATATATGATATATCGTTGCTTGGATTAAATATATATATATGAAGCTTCGACTATAAATAATCTCATGATCGATTTAGTTTCAATATTCTTTTAAATCAAATCACTTCAAATGAAATCTTAGTAATTGATTTAAGGTATAAATAAAAATATTATCAAATTGTTTGCCTAGTACGTAATTTGAATAGAGATTTACAACTTGTGTTAAGTTTGATATTTAGCAACTATTGTGTTAAAATTGGTTCTCGCAGTTCTCGTACGAAAACTAGTTCTTGTTTGAATAAATGAGAAATATGTTAAATATAGTATAAATTGATGTGTGCCTATTGTCGAGTAAAGAATGAGTTTTCTATATAAAACTCGTCCTGTTGGCACTATCACATTCCGAGATGTAACATCCTCAAGAAGGGCCTAGACGTGAGTGAATTTGATACGTAGTTATTTTAAATAAATTAAATAAATATATATATATTCAAGTTATTAATATATAATACGAAAAATAGCTATTAAATGGAGTTATAAAAATAATAATAATAATAGATAAAAATAATAAAATATTAAACGGTTATAGATAAAGATTTCGAAAATATTTCCGTTAGTTAAAATGGGTATCAAGTTGTAAGTTGAAAAGGGGAACAAAATACCCAATTGAGGATAAATGAGAACCATGAGTCGGTTCTCATCTCTCTACATACACAAAAACACATAACACACACATCATCATCTTGTTCTTTGCACTTTGAAGGGAAATCAAGAAGAAAATCATTAAGCTCCAATTCCAGTATCAAATTCAAGTTCACAATTTGTTTATAATCTCATCTTTATCATCTTCCTCATCCTAGTAAGTGTTCTTCTCATTGTTCTTGAGTTTTTGGGGTTTTAGGTCAAAAACGAATCAAACCAATTTGACCATCAAGGACTGAGATTTTGTGTTCTAATTAGTACCTATAACTCATATGGATTGATTGGAACTCAAATTATAGATTAGAATGGTTGTTTTGATTGAATTGATTAATTTGGTTCAAATGGGTCAAAAATGAAAATAGCTATCAAGGATTGATTTTTATTGCTTCAATCGGTTCCTATAGCTTCTATAATCGTATTAAGTAAGAATGATGGATTAGAAGTGTTGGATTTGATTTTTGGTTAATTTAAGTTGGATTTTTGTTTGAATTAATTGAGTGAGTGTTATGAATGTTAGAAAGCTCCTATAAGTGTTAAATGATGTTGGTAATCACTAAAAATTGCTTAAAGTTGAATTGGTATGGATTTGGATTGAATCGCACTTGCTGTGCACAAATTGGTTTCTGTCTGTGCACGCGTAGCGGCGCGATCCCCCTACAGACAGCACAAAGTTTGTTGTTCTTTTGTGTTGTGATGTATGCGTTAATGTTATAAGTTAGTAAATAGATTAAGGACATTATTAGGGGATTGATACCAGTAATTTAGTTGTTGTATTTGGTGTGTTAATGTCTAAATATAAGTGATGTGTTATAGGTGCACCTGACGACCAAGAAGAGCCGGGACATTATATTTACCTGTTGTAGCTTTACAAGTGAGTATCGGTTAACCTAAGCATGATAATAAGAATGTTATATAGTTGAATGAATATTAAAGACCAAAGATTTGATATGTAACCATGTTAAAGGCTTTTGTAGGCCAAATTTGATATGCTATGGCTTTTGTTGGCCAAATTTGATATTCTATGGCTTTTGTAGGCCAAACTTGATATGCTATGGCTTTTGTAGACCAAACTTGATATGCTATGGATTTTGTAGGGCAACTTGATATGATATGGCTTTTGTAGGGCAACTTTGTTATGCTATGGCTTTTGTAGGCCAATGTGAGTTAGTATTGGCACTTCGTTGGATGTTTGGGGACAGCTTGTTTGGATCTAGTTGGGGCCTTGTGTCGTCAGCTATGATATACGATGATCTGACGATCGCGAATCTTGGTTCCTATAGAACCTCTGTCCCTCAACTTGATGATGGGCTCTCAGTTCCTACTAATCCCTATTGGGTATTGTTCCCGTTAACGCAATGGTGGACCGCTACCCACTTCTCCACCGACGCGGTGGAAGTATTCGGTTTCCCTAGTCAAAATCATTGAGCCGGATTTGCTACTTCAAGACGTGATGCCTGCTGACTAACTGGTGCTTCACAATGTGCTAGGATAGAATTGCTTGTTGATATGTGATATGATATTTTTGTTATGATGCTTCCGCTTAACTGTTATTCACTGGCTATTTATAGCTAACCCTCTCAAGTACCTTCCTATGCGCAGATAACTAGTTGTGATGGTGAGGATAGTTGTTTGTTTTGGTTATGCTACCGGTTTATGGGGGAACACATTTGTTTATGCTTTTGATTACATTTTGTTTGTTTGTTGTAATAGTTGGCCGATGTTTGATAACACCGATGGTTTTGTTTTGTTGCAACTTATTTATAGATTGTAAATATTAAATTAGATATTAAACGTTTCCGCTGTGTCAGCTATAGATATTTTGATAAAAACAGGTTTTGAAAATATTGTATTTACAGCTGTATCCATAAAGTTTCAAAACTCGAAATGGATTTTTTTTTTTAAACAAACTTCTGAATTTGGTGGTGTTACACCAGAAGTGAATGTAATAACATGATAATCGATGTAAAGATTATTATAATCGACTTAGTTGAGATAATTAGCTTGGTACACATGTTAAGAATATGATTTGCCAACGGAAGTAGCAAGATAATTGACAGGTATATAAGTAAAAAAATGGTGGAAAGTATAAAGATGTTATAGAAAATATATGCTAGTGATGCGTGTGAGAAATCATTGGGTGCATATCGTAAAGCTAAATAACTTTTAGAGTTTTATCTTTAATCTCTTGTTAAAGAAAATGATTGTTATATTCACATTTAGCTTGTGGTTTATTTATACGTGATGATGATTCATGATTAAAACACATATAATATTTAGTGAACTATTGATGGTTATTATGTGTTCTATAAATAGTAAAGAGTTATTACTGTAAGGCAGTTTTTCCTACTTGGTAATGTTATTGCTACAGAAAGTAAATGCTAATATTACTGCAAAATTAATCAAATGCTCTAGAAGAACTGTAATAAATTGTTATGAGGAAAAACTTTAAAAGTCATGATATGTCACTTTTCTTTCGCATCTACTTATATTACACAAAGATTAGTGAAATTGAATCATACGTTGTCTTAACAAGAAGTTTATTAACCATGATTATTTTGATTTATTGGCATGACCGAATAGACCATCCTGAGTCAATGATGATGTGAAAAGTTTAAAGAAGAACCAGAAGTTTCTTCAAAGTAGTTTATATATTTTGTTTGCTCTTGTGGAGGTTAATTTATATTCTAGGGATTAAACTCTTTAGTTTTCTAGAAAGGATGCAATGAGATATGTGATGACATGTATATCCACATTATGAACCATTTAGAGTTTTAAATCGATGATCTAAATGGTTATAAAAATCGCAACCTAAAATTTGCAAGATTAGTGATTCGAGTTATATATTGTGAACTCATTGATCCAAAATATTATATTCATATTTATTAGATCACTTCCCACATGTTAAGTTATTATTATAATGTTGAACACTCCATGTCTTATGTTCAAATGTAAATTTCTTTGTTGAAACGCTTAGCAAGCACATTCAGTTGATTGCAAAACCAATAATCATAATTAGCAAACCTTTTAATTTCTATTTGGGGTCATGCTATTTTACATATAAATAGTAAATCATATCAAACCAATACGTTATGATGATACCTCCCCATTATAATTGGTTTTCGGTCAGGAACCAAATATTATTTATATGAGCTTTGTTATACTCCACCACAATGTATAAAGATGGGACTTCAAAAGAACGTTAGGAATATTGCATTAAGTATGAGTCTCCATCACATATATTTAAAGCCATCAGGGGAGAGAATAAGCAGCTAGAATTGAATTGATATGAAATGAATTATTGGTCCTCATACTTTTAATATGAACTAGAAGTTCAAAAAATAATTCATTACTAGATTTAGTTAAAGCCAGGCATGTTTACTGACCTTAAGAGTATGACTAGTTCACATATTCAGCTGCTAATGCTCCGGGTAAGATATGTATCTAAGAAGGATAGTTATTAATAAGAGTCTATGGCACGCCTGAAGCGTGGTAGACAAATTGATTCCAAATAAATTAATATTATGATTGAAAAGAATGGAATCGAAATAAATTAATACTTATGTGTATAATATAGCGCTAAATATTATGATTGAAAATGAGGAACTTGAAAGTATACCTGCCCAGAAGTGTAGAGATATAAAGATGATCGGCCAAAATACAAATACGCACACAATTAATGAAAAATCAAAGTCCCTTAGGATGTGATATGTTTGGGCAAGAAGTGTATACACAAAAAGGTGTAACAAATTGGTCTTGTCAGAAAATGAAATGAGAAATAAAGTTATGAGATACAACGGATGAACGGTGGCACAAGGTTTCTCAAAGACCTGAGATTGATGTAACACCATATTTTCAACCTATATTTTTTCTTTTTACAATACTGCGGAAGCGATAAGAAGATATACAAAGATATTTACAACTGAATATAAGTAAGCAGTTTTCCAAAACATCAGTATCTCAAAAACACTAGTGTTACAAAATACAACGGCTCATCCAAAAGTAATATCAGAGTGGCAGTCAATTATTCCCCAAGCTACACCCACTCGCAGCTGAACCGCTAAACTTACCAAAACCTGTAAAAAGAGTGGAAGGTGGGGGATTAGCACAAAGCTAAGTGAATGAAATTTAAATCACAACACAGCATCAAACACAACCGCAAGATACAACAATAAATAGGCAAGAAACTGAGAAGACCGGCGGTTCTGCAAGAACCTACAACCAATGCCGGTCAAAGCAAAGGTTTACCGATAGTTCATTTGTTATTCTCACACAGTATTACCCTTAAGTTGCAACGAATGCATCAAAAGATCCAAATACTGATTAGCCGATAGCAAACA
>JAUEJL010140164.1:0-10821 GCA_032274825.1 Drosophyllum lusitanicum | reverse complement strand
CTACCAGATTGACCATTAAAATAAAACACAACCAAATTAACTCATTCAAAAGTAAATGGTTGAAATTGCCACGTCTAATTTTGTTGTAATCCAAATAATGATATGCAAGTTACCTTGTTCAAAAGGGCAACGAGCAGGGTCTTCACCAAAATATAAGGCCAATGCATCAGCATTTCTACCCTGTTACAGAAACAATTTAATGAAATAATCCATAAAGTGCTGTCATGAGATACTACTAAATTCATGGGAAAATTGTATGTAAAAGTAAACTGCTTTCAATCAATTTCTACTTTCGGGAACATTCAAGATCAACATTTAAAGGACTATGTTATAAGTTTACACTCCCTCTGTCACATAATCATTGTCTACAATTACAATTTTTTAGTTTTGAAATATTAAATCCTTTTTGTACTCGTTTTGTACCTTACATCACCTTCTACATAAAACTAAGTCGAAAATTTTGTAACTATTTTACCTTTTAATGAAGTTTGCCCAACAAAAAACAACATATATTATAGATTCCTAAATAAGTGTGTTTTCCTTGTGGACAATTATTTTGGGATGGGTGGAGTAATAAATAAAGGTACCCATTTGGGGTTAAGTCAGTCAAAAGTATGTTCCCTAAAACAGAAATTGGCTGATAGTACATGCCTTTTACGTACAATTTGCCCTAATTTAACAGTCAAGTTTATAGGGATATACCACAACAGAATAGAAGTTTGTTACACTTGTCACTTCCGCCTCAGCATGGCCAATGAACTCCTTCAATGTCTAAGAATGTGAGAAAACCTTAATCAGCATTTACAGTCAATCCTAAACATGGAATCAGTGTTCTAAAAATCCCTGATTAGGGCAGCTTAACCATCCCACTAATCAGTTAAATAAACATCCTCCAGTTACTTTGATTAGCAACTAATAACTGAATCAAGTTTTAAAATAAATATAATGTAAGTTTTCTCTTTACTGGAATATCTTTCCAGCAAAGGAAGCTTCTTTATAGAATTTATTGGTATTAGTGGTGAAGAAATAAGTTATGAACATCAATTGATTTTTCTCAATAAGGATATAATATTTTCGATCCTTTTTCTTTTAATACTACCAAATTTTATCATGGAAACAATGGAATGATTCATTTAAGAAAGTAATAGAACCTAAATAAAGTATAATCAACTTCCTAATTCTCTTATTTACGCGTAATTTAATAAGAAAGTACGTTTTACAATTTATGTGAACCACTTAGACTATAAGAGCTAAAAGTTCACTTGACCCCTTACCGCTATTAATGTTTTCTAGTAAAACTGCTTAAAATTTATGTAGAGGTGGCAATTGTGACTCGTTTATCTAGGAATGGGTTGATTTGGGGTAGTATCAATGTCAAAGGGGTCAAATAAGAATAGGCTAGCTAAAAAGGAAACTGGTCAAATGGGTCATACAAGTTAAAAAGTCACCCAAAATCTAATCGTAATGGCGTACAACCTCTGCAATCATATTATTCAAAGATTTAGATTATAGTTGTAATAATTTTGTGTTTGAAATCATAATTAACGCATCAACTATTCACAAAAAATGGAAAAAGTCATTGCCGGCTAGGCATCCATACCAAATTGATGTGCTCTAACCCGAACACATTTTGACTCGTTACTAGCCAGTACTAAATTCCGGTGGAAACAAAACATCTCTCGAGAAATTCCATGACCTACCTTGTGAAAACCCTCAGAAACTGGACCATCGTTAGCTGATGCATCTAGTTCCTGCTTGACCTTTTTCAGTCCAGTGATAAGGGATTGCATTTCTTCAGCTAAAGCTTTCAATTGTATCTGCGAGTTAAGCCTGTGATTCCATAATCTACTAACAGTATTGGTGATTAACCTGTGCAAAAAATAAAAAATAAAAATTCAAACCTTGGTTGCAGCTTCTAGGCTAACAAGATCTTCATGGAAGTCTAGAAGGCTTGGTGACTTGGCGGCAAGAACCTGCAGACATGGAAAACAGGTGTTGATGGTAAAAAGGGTAAACAGAAAAAAAATTAAAAGGTGGCTAACAGATAAATGATTACTCAAAATAAGGAGAACCAATTTTCAAACTACTCTCTTAAGGCATATATCTAATTATGATCCATGCTTTCAAAATCATCATTTTAGGATTCACATATTAAGGGTCATACTTACGTTTATTACCTTAGCGGCCACATCTGCAAGTAAGGTATATCTGGAATTTCAATAATCTTTTTAAGAGTGTAGACACTAAGGTGTTGATTATGAGTCAAAAACTGGAATATGTCAGCTCTTTAGTGGGACCAATTTGACAGATGTTTATTATTATTATTATTATTATTATTATTAATTTATTATTATTATTATTATTATTATTATTATTATTATTATTATTATTTTGTAAAAAGAATGCAGTAAAATTGATATATAAGTGTTAAGGCTTATAGTTGTACCTTGCAGAGATAATGCATTAAAGTCATCCTGCTGTTTGAAGCTCGTGTATCAGTCAGTTTCAAAAGACTATCCAACTTAAAACCAACTGCAGCACCTGCAAATTTTAAATCATGTGAAGGTCTCAATAAGCTTTCTGTGCTTATGAACTTTTTCTTAATACAGATTTACTGATGTTATTACCTCTAGCAGTTCCTTGATTTAATGTATTCCCTAAATACAAAATTCTCTTCATGATTTCTTTCAATTTTACAGACTTCCGGACCTAATAAACCAACAACAGAAAATGGATTACGTAAAAGAAAGAAATAAAAACCAACAGATAGTTAAAGATGGCAAAATGGGCTGGGCTGGATAGTTATTTATGTGTTTGGGTCAGGCTGAAACGACCTGTAAAGTGTAAACACTTTCTTTATCCATTTCTTTAGAATTTATATAATAATTAAAAAAACTACAGTATTACAAAAATAATCTAACTTTCTTTAATAAAGCAATTTAGGAGGTTTTTATGCATTTTAGTACACTTCAGATGACTTTTAGTCCCTTTGACCAATGTCTTTTTAGTTAATTTTTTAACTTAAACCCATTTGACCTGTTAGTAGATAAAATATAGCCCGGCCCGTTTACAGATAAAGGGGGTCGAAATTGCCACTTCTACAGAGAGCATTGTAGTTATAGAAAAAAGGAGCACCTCGTCACATGCAGAGTTTACAATGTTCAGACTCTTCTTAAATTCTGCAAGCTGAAAGAAAGCTTAAATGAAATAATGAATATAAAAAAAATTTAAAACATATAAAGAATTAGCAGGCATTTTAACCATAACCACAAACCTGACTGTTGAATTGAATTTTGAATAAAAAGCAATTTAATTTCGACTCCATACGTGGCACCTTCATTAGCTCCAAGAAAAACTGCATTATAGTTCAAATCCCAGAGTATTAGAAGGTCATGATTATGACAATATATTAAATCAAATATTAACAGAGCAGTTTTGATGAATGAGGGACCAAAATCGTTAAAAGTACATTTTGCAAATGCAAGTTAGAAGGTCAAAGGATAAAAGAATTTCATATAGCCAAGGGATTTTTATTGTAATTCATTCAAAATAAAATGAAAACTTTCTGAAAAGAGTAATAAATTTTACTCTTACATCACCCAAGTTAGAAATAAGATAAGTTGTTCAAACATGGATACCAAAAAAATAATCTTATTATGATCTTCATACTCACATGTTCACACTTGCCTAGTAGATCCTTGTCACCTGTATAATTCTGAACAGTCACAATGCAGAAGATCAATACTTAAATGGAAGAATCAAGAAAAAGAAGGCTCAGATCTAGAGTTATGCAACCTTTTAATCCAACAAAAATATTTAAACTTCTGTAGTTCTGTATACTACCAAGTAAATGCATCTAATAAATTATGGTTTCACCTTGAGTTGCTCCATCTCTTCTTTAGTAGGACAGAATTTGAGGATATTTTCTACTTGATCAACCTCTAAAATCGTGTCATCCATAGATAAAATTGCATCCTGTAGATGACACGGAATGTTGTTATCACTCAACCTCTTAAAAAAAATAAAAATCAAATTATCAAATCCCCCCAACACCCGTTAGCTATCCAAATGCAGAGTTAGGAAGGCAATTAGACAACGTTGTGTTAGAACATTACTTACCACCATTTCAGAAAGTGACATTTTAACTTTTGTAAGCATGATTTCTGTGTTATTGGCCCTCCTCAAATCAACCTACAAACAACAATACAATTGAGAAAAGGTAATTACTAAAGAAAACAATAACATATTTCTTCTCTTATTGATATAAAACTAAAATACAAAAAGTAAAAGTAATTAAAAGGATAAGGTACTCAATTTACATTGCATTACCAATTGGACTTTTTCGGGTTTTGAACTAGCAGCCTTTTTCTTATCTGCCTCTTTAGGACCAGCTTTTTTTGGAGCTACATTAGAGAAAAGTGTCTCGAGTTCTGATACATCAAAATCTGGCACACCAGAACTGAATAGCATAACATCAGTCATTAGAATAAATGAAATATACATGTAGGCATGCATATATGTATATATTGCACTTGAAAAATAAGTTAAAACCTACAGTATGGAAAAATAAAAAGAAACTTTTGTTTGCAAAAGAGGAAAGAAGCAACAGAATTTAGAGAGCATAATAATGGTGCAAAAAGAACATTACCTTGATCCATGACTTTGCAATTCCTCCCACAAGCTTCCTTGCAAAGCCCTGGTTACCTTGTTCCAATGCAGCGGCTTTAAGTTAGATTTTCGAACTGCGGGTCCTCCACGTCCACGCCCTCTACCTGGGCCACCACCTAAACGACCACCGGGTGGAGGTGGAGGTCCACCTGGAGGTCCAGGTGCTCCAGGTACTCCGGGTGGTGGTGGTGGTCCAGGTGCTCCAGGTGGTGGTGGTGGTCCAGGTACACCCGGCGGCGGCGGAGGTCCAGGTACCCCAGGAGGCGGTGGAGGTCCAGGTATTCCTGGCGGTGATGGTGGAGGAGGTGCTCCTCCGGGTGGTGGTGGTGGTGGTGGAGGTGCTCCTCCAGGTGGTGGTGGTGGAGGTCCTGGTGCTTCTCCGGGTAAAGGAGGAGGTATAGGTGCACTTGGCGGTGGAAGAGGTATAGGTACACTTGGCGGTGGAGGAGGTCCCGGTGCATGACTGTCTAGTTGAGGTGGTGGGGCTGGTGCTCCATGCATTGTTGGAGTATGCGGAGGTGCATCACCACCCGGAAATGGTGGAGGAGGTGGTGTCGCAGGGACTGTGGGTGGGGTAGGCTGGCGTCCACTGCTTATAGCAGGTGGAGGGGGCACTTCATGCATGGGAGGTATTGGTGAAGGAGATGGTTCCCCATGGAATGAAGGTGGTGGAGGAGGAGGGGGTGGTGGAGTTGGGGCAGTTTTTATAGGAGGTGTTAGTGCTTTAGATGGAGGAGCTTCATACATTGGAGGCGGCGAAGGTGTTGGAGAAGGAGAAGATGGAGCAACGTGTAAAGGAGGTGGAGTTTGGGCTTCATGTGGTGGAGGTTGGGGAGGAGCAGATGGGGCTTCATTAGCTCGGGGTGGTAGAAGTGGAGATACAGTTGAATCTGATGGTCGAGGAACATTTACTTTAGGTGTGGGTGGCGCTACAACCGCTATACTTTGTGTCGGTGGCAAAGATGGAGCTACAAAACTATCCGGTACAGGTTTTCTAATTGTAGAAGCATCATCAAGTGATTGGGTTGTAGGAGGACCCGGACTTCCACCCCTTACCGCCAATGGTGGTAAGCATGTTTCCACACTATTATCCTGAGCAATAGCTAACCATGGCTCGGACAAAGAACTTGGCGGCGGAGGCGTTCGTGGTGGTGGTGGTGAAGGGGACACCACAGATCTAACTTCTAGATTTTTCACAGATTTTGGCAAGTCAAGTGATTCAACAGAAGAAGGTTTTTTCACTCGCTGCACATCCAAAGATGGTGGGCAAGAAGCTTGTTTCTTTGATCCCTTTTTCTTTTCTGCTATTTGCGAATCCTTGGATGATGGTAGCACGGGTGGTGCACTAGTATGTCTCCCATATGGATAATATACATGCATTGAATCTGTATACGACCCTTTATTAGATGGAACCCATCTCAACACAGCATTCGGTTTTGCCTGCCTTACATTTTTTAGATTCTTCACCCTTTGTTTTTCTTTCTTACTTTTCGTTTCCTCGACTAAATCATCCCCTTTCACTTGTGTGCTATCAGACTCCAAATCTACATCTTTCTCTATTGTATGCTTGAAATCAACATCTTTCTCTATTACTGTAGAATTCAAATCAACTTCTTTCTCTATTGTAGAATTCAAATCAAGTAAATTTGAAGCGTCATCCGCAATTGCATTGCTGAAAATTTCTTCAACCTCAAAGAACTCATCAGGGGACCCACTTCCAGTTGTCTCACTCCCATCAGCTGATACTCTGTCTGTGGTGATAATAGATGGTAGAGGATCAGCATCCACAAAAAGTACCTGATACAGATATAGAGTATGCAATTTAACTTCTAGGGGTGGGTAATTTTGGAAATAATAAAGGCATTTCCATAGTCCCGATAGAGAAAAGTCAAAGACCTACCTCTGCTTTGAAGTCTTTAGGCATTTGATCACGGGCATCCCACATAAGATCAACTTCATCACGGCCCAACATCAATACATACCCTCGGATAAATGCTGTATGGAACACAACCCTGAACAACATCTCCTCTTTTACATGATCATCACCTAAATGAATGCATTCAAGAACAACATCCCCTTGAACACGAAACTGAATATCTATTTTTGCCAGCTGGCATTCGTCCTGCAGATCATAAGCTACAAGATTGTATTACAGAGCAACTTGCTTGTATATTCTTACATTTTCAGTATTAAACATGGCAATTTCGACCCGTTACTTGTGCATGGGTCGATCCACGTTTTAAATTCTCTAATGGGTCAAACGGATATAAGTAACTTGATAGGAAACTAGTTAAAAGGTCAAATATGTCAAAGAAACCTGGCCAAAGTGTATGTTTATTGCATAAAAGCTCCTAAATCATTTAATCCGAAAAATCATACTATCATTGAAATAACATTACTTTTGTAAACATAAATGAAATAGTTATGGAAAACAAGTGTTTTGAGTCGTCCCAAACCGATATGTACATAAAATACCCGTTTTGACCCGCCGCCCATTTTGCCACCTATAGTACTTTTGTTAAACATGGAGCCAAAAAGGGTTACCATTCGATAAAATCGAGCATGATTCTTGGTGTTTGAGGTTGAAAATAAAAGCTTACAGCTCTTATTGGATGCTGTTGAAAAAGGATCATGACCATATATACGGATGATGGGTCGACAACCTTTTCCACCAATTAACGGAAGGACACGAAGTATAACACAATCTAAAGCTAAAGGTGCTTCTTCGGGTGGCCAATCAATCCCTAAATTTCTTTTGGTGATGTACTGAAGATACCTTAATTGTGACGGTTGAGGATTTAAAGGCGACAAAAGATGAAGAAGCTCACGAGGAGCTTGTTTGTACACCATTTCAAGAGTTTTTTGCTCACCGTTGTATTGTTTTCGAAACAAAAGAAGCCCTGCAAGCATAAAGGCAAGCACAGGCCACCCTCCTCTTTCACAGTGCATTAAAAGCACATTTTTTTGCGCTGAAAGTGACAGCCAGCTTTCACAGGACCGTAAAAAAATGTTGACGATTTCCAAAGGTAACATTGGGCACCCTTCATATTGCCAAGGGTACTCCATGATTGTCATATCATATTTGGATAATAATTCAGAAATTTGGGTCTTTTTGTCACCACCTTCTTTGAAGTTAAAAACCATGAAGGAAGAATCGGGATAGTAGTCTTGGAGTTGAGCTACAATGCCACTCATGTAGGTCTTATAAGCATCTGCTTCCAGTACATCACTCGAGAAGCAGCAATCGAAGACTGAAAAAAATAAGAGATTATAATTATATATAAAAACATATTAGAAATTAGAAATTAAAAAACAAAGATGATAGATGATACAACTTCCGCAACATTATATATAGAGTTTAAGACCAATGTCTTTTATCAAGAACAGATGTTAAAAGTATACGTACTTAAAGATAAAAAATCATACAGGAAGTTTGCAATCAAAATCTTGATAATTGACTATAATAACATGTGGGATTCAGGAGATAGACAGTGTTGGGATGCGTTTTTGCCTTTTGAAGTTGTAATAATCGGAAATTAGTTATTTAAGTATTTGACAAGTTCTGATTGTTTAAGAAAATAATAAAAGAAAAGACTAAAAAAGACCTCTTGTGAAGAAAGAAGGGAGGATCTGTGAGATGTAAATAAATGTCTCCTAAATCAGGTTAAAAGAATGGTAAATAGGTAGTTTCGTTTTACCAGCAGCTAATATGAAGTACATTATCAGAACCTAAAATATTCAGAAATGGAATCTGTTAATTTACACATTAACAACTGATTATTGCCACTTCAAGTTGCAATAGTTATATAACCAGTTTCAAAACAAAAATAAAACATCCTCTATGAAAATAGTCAATTACTAAACACCCCCTATAAAGAACCAGTTGCAAAACACAAATTCAAACACGTCCTCAACAATAATCAGTTCCAAAACACGAAGTCCAACACCCCCTAAAATAGATCAACGAAAAATGAGACAGGCAGGTGAATGTTGGGATTATGCACAATCATAGTTCAACTTATAAAAATCTCATCAACATGGTCATATAAAGCATATAAAACACCAGAGTTTCCTTTTTCCACATAATTATCTTATCACCTGAATTCATAGAATTCGATATTTTAGTATTGAGTCTCTAGCTTTGGTCTCATTCTAAGTTTTATGTTCTTCTATAACAGCACATTGAATCTATCTATATCCTTCACTTCTAACAGAATATTTGTTATTGGGACAGTATGGTAAAACCATAATACAGCATCATTCCTCAAATATCTAAAAAGCACACGCTACACCATTTTCTTAGTCAATGCCTCGGATATTGAAACAAAAAACAAGCCTTTGCAGCTACAATCGAGCCCTGGAAACTGATAGAATTTACTAAATTCTCAACATAAGAAAGTGAATATAGTTGTATATGAGCATAGTTATCTTCCTTTCTCAATGAATGTCATCCTTTTTGAATCTCAAATTCTACTCTTGGTGCAGCCTAAAAACTAAAGAACTTCATTATGCACGGTTGGCAGCTAAATTGGTAGCTTAACTAGGAAATTATTAAATGTAGCTTCATCAAATCAATCAAGTAACTAAAAGAACAAAAATAAAAAACAGAGCAACTGCAAAATCAAAGATTATGATCATTCATGAGCTTAAGAATCTATTTTGACAATTGGGCGGGTAAATTGGTGTACGTAGGTGGGTTACATAATTGGACGTGAAATGTGTAGTGTACGTACCGAAAACCCTCTCGGAGATCTCAAGGAGGCGATCCGGCGGTTTACGATAAAAGAAGCGTCTGAACAGCGCCATTTAATGGCGCTGTTACCCTCCGGACCGGATCCCAAATGTTGATTCCCTCCCTATAACCGCAATTTCGCAATTCCAAAAATGTTGACCATGTCATGTAGAAATCGATCACCCAATTCTCCAATTTTCGTTTTGAGATTACACCCAACAACCGATAACAATAATATTAATAATAATGTGATAAGGGGAAACATTAAATTCCAAACTTCAATTATAAGACGAAGTACAAAGAATGGGTTTTTATAATTAGGTGGGGTATTATGTTTATGATAGATAACGTAATTCAGGTGGGGGGAGGGGAGAAGAATTTAGGACATTAATGTGTCTAGTGACAGCAAGATTATTAGGGTTTTCTGGGTAAGAAAATGAAAATGGCGATCGATCGATTGATCACAGCAATGAGATACAAGTAGTATTATATACGTTATGTTGTTGCAACGGAAGAAATTTGGTTTCAAGTGAGGGGGGAGTGAGGAAAATTGGAATTGATTCTGGGTATTCGTCACTGCCTGCCTGCAAATTGATATCTTTGATTTTGTGTCAGAGATTATGGAGGAAGAAGGGGGGAGAGAAGAACAGTGATCAGCTTTTTCGATTAATACAATATAATAATATTTTTATTAAAATTTATTTTTATTTTATTTATTGTATAAGACGAGTACTTGGTGTGATACACGCGTTCTAAACATTCTCTTCTTTTTTTTATTTTTTTTATTCCAATGTAAACTAGGTTTTGGATCGTGGGTTCATTAATGTGAGAATTTTTAAAAGGGTAGTTCTACATATATTTACTTATCACATATGAATATATGATAATAATAAAGTTGATAGTGATAATAATAACAGAGAATGTTTAATATAGTTCATAATTAATTTATAGTTTTAAGGGATTAATTTTAGTATTTAAATCAATGTCATCAATGATCTAGATTAAATTTTAAAAATTTATGTGGAGTGACATTTTTGTAATTTTTCATAATTCATATGTGATGCTTTTATAAATCACATGTGATTGTATACTGAATCACCTGTGATTAAATATTAAAATTCAGGACTATGTTTTTTAAATGGACTTTATTGAACACAGCCCAATAATAGTAATAATAATAACGAAAAAGTATGTATACAGTTAGAAATACATATTTTAGATGATTCTACATTTACGAACACTAAAATAAGTAAATAATGAAATGATAAACATGCTTATTATCCCCTCATCTTTTACTCGTTTCATTTCACATTTCTTTATATATATATATACTATATTATAAATCATTTAGGTCATTGAAATCTCTTAATTTTAAGTAATTTGAAATTACTAATTTACCCCTTATTTAACCCTATAAGGAA
>JAUEJL010140153.1:0-10821 GCA_032274825.1 Drosophyllum lusitanicum | reverse complement strand
CTCTCTCTCTCTCTCTCTCTCAGGTGTTTGAATGAAGAAGATGAATGAAACATTAACGTGCTCTTGGAGGCTGTGCCCTATATAGATATGTATATATATGTTCTAGCTTGGGCCAAGCCCACTCCTTAAACCTTCTTGGGCCAATCTTAGCTTATCAAGGAAGTGAGGCTAGTCTACTAAGCCCAACACCTGCGCCTACCCATATATATATATTTATATATAAATTACATCTCTACACTCTTGGAAGTGAAACAATAAGATAATTAATAAACTCGTGGTATATAATTGACGATAATATTATTAAATGCGAATTTACATTTTGATAAAACAAGATTCTGAAAGATGGGCATTACATCTAGATTAGTATTAAGTTGTCATTTTTTATGTAAAATTTTGTCCATCTTCATATCATCAACCTCTTATATCATCTCTCAGAGTTAGAAACAACTACTATGAAGGTTTACATATAAGGTATACATGACTTCATTTGTTTGACTATATCAACTCTTAAAGTGATAGAACTTATTTCTTATAATTTCATGTGAAATAGAGTAAATATGTTTTATTACAATTTCTCCATACGTGAATACACAAGCTACAGTTAGATGATATACACTCCTTTTCACGAAAATTATTCATAGCTAACGGGGAATTAATCCCATAGTAATTTATTATTTATGTTATGTTAATCAAATACCAAATTAAGTTTAAAACTCAATTATCTTTAGTCACTATGAACCTAGAAATAAATATAACAAACTTATTTAAAAGATTCACACCCTCTCATGTTATGATTAAACACCAGTTATATTCTCTTACAGAATAAGAGTGATCTAAAAAGAGTGACATTCTTAATATTATGTAAATGTCACACTTTTATGTTGGTAAAAGCACATAACTATTCGATATTTGTTTAATATGTGATGATGACTATTTTTTACTTTGAAATTGTATCGTGTTTGTGTTATTTATATTTTCATATACTAGCTGAATTTCTCGTGCAAGCACGGGAAATTTTAAAAAGCCTTAAACTTCTAACGTGTAATTACGCATAAAACAACATAATAAATAGATAATTTTTTAATAATTAATCAAAGTAAAGTACAAATATTTGACAATCTGACCACAAATATAGTTCCAATACAATATGCTAAGCTAACAAAAAGCATTGAACTAATCATCTATTTTTGATAACCAAACTTTACTACATTACAAACATCAAGACATTAGAAATAAGATGATGAGAGGATTCAGATTGTTTTGAAAATATATAATTTAGTAACTTTAAGGCTTGAGGATATATTGAAAAACAACTTCAAATATGAACCCAACATCATTAGTCATTGCAAACATCTTTGTATATGTATTTAGATAACTAAATAAAATATAATAAAACAATGTAGGTAATTTTTATACCAGTCAAATATTTGTTCTAACTCATTTGCTTGTGAATGCGTGAGTTTTAATTTAGTTATTAATTCATTATTTACCATATATCAAATAGGTTGAAATATATAGTTATTTAGGTCATATAGTCCTAGCTAGTCATGTCAATGAAACATTTCATCAAACAATTTATATATATTTCTTGAAATACCTAACAAATCATACTCCTATAAATATATATTTATAGGGAGATTAAATTGCCCTTTTATATCAAAACATTTAACTTGTAATACACACTATCCAAAATTAGTGGAAATGCAATATAATTAAATATTTCAAAAACCTACTTAGAAGAGTTATGATGTATATTTAATGTATATTCTTTCTATTAAAGTTTATTATCAAGTGGACACAATACTTATATGATAAGAATAAGTTGAATCGATTGAAACAATCAATTGAATTTCTTAAATCACATTTAATTACTATGACAACTAAAATATTGGAATCAGGTTATTCAAATATTTCTAGCAAACTGGTCTTCTGAATTATAAAGTAGTAGAATATTTTAAATTTTTTAATGTAAATATAAAATATCACATTAGCAAAAGCCTTCAACAATTTATTGTATTTCAAGCACTAAGTTATATTTCCAATAAGAGAAATGATTTATCATGCTACTTTTTGTTTCTACTTATCCTTCTACTCACTTGATCAAGACAAGTGTCAAAATCAATTGATTATATGAGGAAAGAAAATTAGTGCATAAATCATTCATTTATGACGTGCAAAATTTTATAAATAAAAGAATAATCAAGTACTTAATGAATGTTTTGAGTGTGATACATAGATGAAAAATTATTCAGTTTTATACAATAAACAAATACCACATAAATACAAATTCATAAAAAAACAAATAAGAAAAAATGACATCAGATTCGTTGTAGAACTTTTTTATATACTACATCGGTTGTTTTGTCAGTCTGATTGTCATTGTCATCGCAAATAAGAACTTTTTAATCCACTCCTATTTTTAACACGTGAAAGTGCGATGTATAATTATCCATGTGTAAAAACAGGCTGCCTGAGAAATAATCCAACAGTAGACAAAGATTGGCCCTGACTCTTGTTAATAGTCATTGCAAAACAAACCATGATAGTAAATTGTCTTATTTGGAATTTAACTAGAATTTTAGGATCCTCCGGTAGAATCATCTTCATTCTAGGAATATATTCTGTGACACAAACATTCTTCCCTAAAATTATTCTGACTTCAATAACACGTGAACCAAGTCGAATAACTTGTAGTCGTGTTCCATTGCATAACCCTCTCGACTGGTTAAGGTTACGAAGTAATATAACATGAACACCAACCTGTAAAGATAATTTGGGTTCGGAATACCTGATACTTTGAATGAATTGAGGATCTCATGAGAGTATAACGATTCTTCAAAAGTACTTGACATTTCATAGGAACAAACAGTATCATAACTGAAGTAAGTTATTTCCTCACCATTTATCTTTAAAAGTATATACTCATTTATATGATCAACTTCATCATTTGTTGGGACCAAAATTGCCCTAAATATACATGAAAAATGGATAATAAAACTTACAATCTAATTTTAAACACTGACCTGTTTGAACATTTATCATTTCATACTATAACAATGCAACAAAATAAGTGATATAACATGAACTAGGAATGAGGCAAGCAACTTGTATCATAACTGAAGTAAGTTATTTCCTCACCATTTATCTTTAAAAGTATATACTCATTTATATGATCAACTTCATTATTTGTTGGGACCAAAATTGCTCTAAATATACATGAAAAATGGATAATAAAACTTACAATCTAATTTTAAACACTGACCCGTTTGAACATTTATCATTTCATACTATAACAATGCAACAAAATAAGTGATATAACATGAACTGGGAATGAGGCAAGCAACTATGAATTGTGATAGAAACGTAAAGTGCCAATAAAGAAATCTTTGAGAATGCAACATAGCTAAATATATCAATGGAAACTATGAATTAAGAGGTGTTTTCAAGGTTGTACCAGGATTCTTAAAATATATCAATGGAAACTAATTTCTTGAAACATAGCTAAATTATTATACTCTAAAGCATTTGACTCAATTTCTTTGAGAATGTAACATAGCTAAATATATCAATGGAAACTATGAATTAGAGGTGTTTTCAAGGTTGTACCAGGATTCTTAAATATATCAATGGAAACTAATTTCTTGAAATATAGCTAAATTATTATACTCTAAAGCATTTGACTCAATTTCTTTGAGAATGTAACATAGCTAAATATAGCAATGGAAACTGTGAATTAAGATGTGTTTTCAAGGTTGTACCAGGATTCTTAAATATAACAATGGAAACTAATTTCTTGAAACATAGCTAAATTATTATACTCTAAAGCATTTGACTCAATTTTATAATAGCTTAATTAAAATTGATTTTTAATAGAATAAGAGAGCCTAAATAAAATATAAACAACTTCGTTTTGTATTAGTGTAATTGGAACTACTTGTTTTTAAATTTGAATGAGTTTTGTAAAGATCAATCATAGACAAAGCTAAAAGAGACTTTGACCTACAATTGTCAAAATTTATAAACATACATTAATCAACAAACAAGATTAATGCATATCATTGAGAGATTTTATGAAACACCTGGTCTTTGTTAAAAATGTAAATCAATAACGGTACTCTTTTTCTAATTGAAATTGGAGAAAATAACAAATAAAGAATATTGAATCAGTAAAATAAAGAATATTCATATAACTTTTGGAAACAATGCAGCAGACATATGTGCTATCAATGGATAAAATAAAGTATGCCTCTGTTTTCCATCAACGTCAATATTACATGAATCAATATCCATGTTACAAACATAAGATGAACAACAAAATGCAAGAAACAAAAACTAATACCGGTTACAAACATAGTTAATATTCATAACTTCAAATAATTCCCTTGCATATCTAATAAAGAAAAGACTCAAAAACTTAATTGATGACCAAAATTTAAGTTTACATAATAACGTTTGATAACTAAATTTAAACAACCGAAAACTTATATTGATGACCCAAAAATTTGAATCTTTGCAGCAGAGAAGATGGAATAACTTCACCACAGGAAATCGGTGAGCAGTGGAGTACAGTGTATATGTTAAACATTGATAAAATTGACAAACATATCAGTACTTTATATAAGATAAATATAATTTGTGATGATCTTATAATGATGAACATATGATTACTTTAGGCTAAACAACAGTATGATGACAAAATCGACAAACATAAAAGAGAAATAGGAACCGATTCAACAAAGAGATAATGTAATTAACTAAAAATGGTGAAATAAAATTACCCCAAATCGAAGCCAGATGATGTAATAGCCCTTTGACAGTGATTTGATCTCTAGGGTTTTTTACATGTACTTGTATAAGAAAATCATATTACAACAATAACAACCGAATCAAGAAGAATATGAAATCAAAGAAATATTAATCAAGAAAATTACCTACTCAAAGCCATAACCTTGATCCTACCGACGACGCTATAAAAACGAATGGAATACAAACTAAATCAAGAATATAATAACCGAATGAATAAGATGATGATGAACGACAATGAATCAAGAATGTTACCTATTGAAATACTTTAGCAAGGCCCAAACGGCTCTGAAATCGCCGATGGGAATTTTAGGGTTTGTTTTGTGATGCTTGTCGATGAAGAGAAACAAAAACCGTATTTGAAGAATCATAAACTGGACATGTCTCAATTCGGGTTCTTAGGACCCGCCTGTCCTAAAAAACAGGTCAAAATACCCAACTTTTATACAAAGGCGGGTATTACTAATATTAGTAGTCAAAATTGAGGAAATAAGGGGATCCTATTGGTTAATTGAGAATTTATTTAAGAAAGCTTTCCCATGTTTGATTTTCTTTATATATATATATAGATAAAACCCAAATTATAAATCCTAACGAATACATAAATCATTTCATTGGCTCATAATAATATTGTCTTAAAATTCAGAAGTCGTACTTATAACATTCTCTTGTGACGTGCAAATCTTTGGGCCTGTAACCGCTTACTAATAAGTATTCATTAAAACAATCACATTTAAATCAAATTATGAAATTCTTGACATTAAATATTAAGAGTTTAAAGTTGTATGATTATGTTAACGAAAGAGATAACTGATTTAGGGATTCATAAACATAAAGTAACTCATTAAAACATATTATACGTCACTAATCGGTTGTAGATAGATATTCTCATATACTCTAAATCAAAAATATCTCTTAGAAAATGATTACTGATTTAATAATTCATAAACATAAAAATTAACCATAATTATGTTCACTGATTTAGAGTTTTATAATGAAGAAAATACGTATTTGAAAAAGATTAAGTGTCATGATGTTTTGATTTACACAAAATCAAAGATAGTAACACATTCTTCAATGGTTATGAAATAGATTTTTTTACTAATAAAAATTAATTTTTTTTTAATTTTGTATCAGATTACATTAAAATTCACATCAAAAGATAGGTAAAAATGAGACAATCATACATATATAATTATTTTTATACCAATCATTATACATTAAATAGTATAAAAGAAAAACTATAAACACATACAATTAAATACATACATTATATACAAATATATACTTTATACATACACCCCTATATATTTTCTATAACCTATCATAATCAAAATTGAAATTCAAATTTCAATCAGAAATCATGAAGAAAAAGTCAAAAATTAAATTCTAATTTGTATCAAAATCAAATTTGAAGAAAAGTGAATTAGAGATAATTAAGAAAATAGGAATTTGAATTTTTTAATATTTAATAAAAAGTAAGATAAGATTTAGGTTAGATAAATAAAAAATTGTATATTTTCCTATTTTTTCTTCTATTTTATCCTTCTACTTATTACAAGATGACATGTGGAGTCCACTAATTCTTTTTTCTCAGCTCTTTCATTGATTTTGGCATCTATGTTGATCTTGTGAGTAAAAGGATAAGTAGGAGGACATATCATCTCTCAACATAGGTCATCCTGATTTTTGATAGAAAAATAGAAATGATGAAAATGGCTTCACACTAATGATTAATGAGATATAAATACTAGTGGACTCTCTTAAAAATTAAATGAAAGAGGGGCCAAGCCGATAACTTGTTTTAAAAATAGGGACTTCGATAGGGAATTTTTCTTCTAAGGGACTTGTTCTATAGTTTTTGACTTTTTTTCATACCACATAAAAGGAAAAGGTATTATATTTATACTCTAGAACAAAATAACTTGATTATTCACATCGCTTATAGGTCATTAGATTTTGTACACGTTAACAATAATCAAAACAATATAACCTCAAAATTAGAGCAAAGGGAGTATCATCGGTATGTCTTCGATATGTCAACTTATTATTAAGCACTAAAAGTGAATACCATCCCTACCTTTTTGTATCAACGCAAGACATGCGCGCTTCCGGAAGAGAGACATAGAGAAAAGAGACAGAGAAAAAAAAAGAAATAATTTTTAAAAAAATCTTTAAAATGTGCGTAATATGTGAAGCATGGTATGTAAAACGTGGATACTTTTTAGGTTTAAGCATAAAGAAATAAGTAGGGTATTACTGATATGACAGGTGAAGCATAAAACGTGAGGTTGGAGTACTCCCTTTGCTTATCCATGTTGTAACTTGTCCAAAAAAAAATAATTAAATACCTAATTGACTTGAAAGAGAGTTTTGAAGATGTTTGATAAAAAAAAAGCGATTAAGCATAGAATGATTTAATAATATGAATAATTTAAAAACTTTATATGGAAATTGTTTTGAATGTAAAATATGTTTGATAAGATTTTAATAAACAAACCAAATGATGAAAATTACGTATTGATAGATATGATTTTATCGCCGAATAAGATATAACCATTCAATCAAAATTACAAATAGTGTTTAATATGATTCCCCAAGAAAAAGGAGTTTGAAGATAAAAGATTCAACAATATTTCATTTTTTCATTCAACACATTTTTTATTCAAAGATGAGAAACAAACACATGTAATGCATAACGATTCAACAGTTTATGCTAAACGGTTTTATTGGACAGTAACCAAATAGTCTCTTAAAGATGTATTCAAGGTTGTTATTTTGAGGTTCGAGTATGATGGTTTCCGTTTGCTGCTGTTACAGTTTGAGGTCTCCGGTCGCTTTTTTGAAGAGGTGTTTTGAGGTTTCAAGTTGTTCGAGTTTCAAGGTGTCAAGGCTATAGTTCTAGTTCCAATTGAGGTTTCCGTCGGGTTTTTGGTTGAAATTTTGTTTCGTGTAAAGGTTTGTTTTCTGTTTTTGTGGTTCTGGTCAAGGTTTTCATTGGTGGTTAGAGGTTCCAATGCCTAAAGGTGTTAGTGGTGTTTTGACGTCGCCGTGTTTCGCGATGTCGAGTTTTCCAGCCGTTCAAAGACTGGCAAGGTCGTGGTTCATGGTTCTAAGGTTCATGGTTTTGGTCGAGTTCTTAGTTCCGGTCGATTTCTTGGTTCGTGGTTCCGCTCGAGTTCGTGGTTCGTTGATCAACTTAGCAGTAAAGAGCTCTTGTTTAGCAAGAGTCGTGTTCGGACCTCTTCATCATATTCAACAGGTGCAGTTCTCCTTCCAAATGCGGGGAAGAGATTGCCAAGGGCTTAGAAAGGACCAGGAAAGAGCAAAGAAGGGACATGGGTCCGGTTGAGTTCGTGGTAAGGGTGCTAATTAATCGTGTATAAACCGTTTTAACCGAAAACTGAACCATTTCTTAACCAAAAAACCATAACCATTTTTAAATTCGGTTTTCGGTTCGGCTTAAAAACCGAAACCGATTACCCTAATCGGTCTTTGGTTTGGTTAGGGGTTTTACCGTTTTACAAACTGAATAAACCGAATTCCATTTAGTTTTTAGTTTTATATATACTTTTACTATATATATATATATAATATTAATATTTAATTATATCCATTTATTCTAGATCAAAACTTCAAGTACGTGCATGTTTCAAGTCATGGGTTGTGGTTGTCAAAGTACCAAATTATTGTATAAGTAACTCTACCAAATTGTAGTTGCTAACTTAACTATATATATATTATATAAGTAATTTTTTATTGTCCCTAATTTGCTATTTTGTATGGGCTGCCAAATTATGGCTACCGAATCGTCGATGGCTCGATGCCAAGTTACTAAATATTAATCTGTGCATGAATTGATGAATAAATAGGCATTTTTTCTAATTCGGTTTAAATGGTTAAAACCAAAAATCGAACTGAACTGAAATTCGGTTTTCAGTTCGGTTACCTTAGTTTTTTAAACGGTTTCAGTTCAGTTAAGCTTTTGGTCAAAAAAAACAAAAAAAAACCCAAATAAACCAAACCATTTAAACCGAATAACCCAAAAACCAAACCATTAAACACCCCAAGTTCGTGGTTCCAGTCAAGTTTTCATAGGATTGTCGTTTGATAGGATTCCTCTTTTTCTTTGGATATTGTGAGTTTGTAATAAAGGGTTTTCATGGGTAAAATATATTATACATTCTATCATTTTCCTAGTTTAAATTTATACATTTCGCATAAAAAAGACATAAACATAAAAACAAGAAAAGTATGTTATGTTTTAATAATTTAAACGTTCTACTTTATTGTAAAGCAATGTATATGAGAAATAAAAAACAATTCCAATATATTTACTTCTAGAAGTATATATAAACGTATATGAGTATATATAGTTATAAAAATTAAGCCAAAAACATTTACTTCTAGGAACTATCGAGTCAAACTCGCACAATAGTACTCGCGAAACTTTCTTTTATGTTTATGTAGTAGTTTGCTCGATAACGAAATATACATATACATAAATATAATTAAATATGAAACTCAATATCAAGATATCAAAATTAAGATAAAAATAATCAACAACTTAAATATGTCAAACAAGACATTATACATATATTATAAGGAAATACGAGCAGTAGGGGTGTTGTTCGGTTATTTTATTTGGTTTTCGGGTTATTCAGGTATTTTATTTTTGAAAAATAACCGTTAACCAAACTGTATAAGAATTCAGTTTATTCGGTTTCGGGTTATTCGGGTTCGGTTCGGATAAATCCTTATTCTGTTTAACCAAATAAGATTTTTAGTATTTTTTTTTGAGTTTTTCTATTGTGTTCGTTGAATGGACTAACGGATAAATACAACAATCATCAACGTGATTGTAAACTCTCAAAATGTTTTATATTTTTCCTCTCATATTTTTTAATATAGTATTCAATAAATGTAATTATGTATATAAATGATCATTAGTCTCCATAGAATTTTCTGATAAAAATAATTAGTTAGGTATTTGATTAAATCAAATAAACGAAGTTACTTGGCCAATGTAAATGTTACATTAAGTGGGCATTTGTACTACACTTGTCAACTTTCTATTCAATGACAGTGAAACCAAGTCTTGTGTTTACAAAAACCAAATATGATGTAAAACCATATACGGTGCTTACAAAAACCAAATATGATGTTTACAAAAACATAAATTAATAGATCTTAATTCTAAAGCAAACATATCATAAATAGTGAGGATTTAACTTAGCATACCCTAATTCCAAACGTCATTACGAGATCAAATAAAGGTAAAAAGTGAATCCTTAAATATTTAATTTATTAATATTTATGATAAAAAAGATACATAATGACTAATTTATTAACTATTATGGTTTATCTTCTTATAACAATGTCAAGAGATAGTGTACAAAAGAAAATATTTTAAAAAGTAAAAATCTTATTCGGTTTATTTGGATATACCAGAAACCTGAATTTTATACCCGCTACCCGAACCGAATTAATTTTGAGTTATCCAAATTACCCGAACAAGAAACCCGATAACCGAATAAACCAAACCGAATAACCCAAATTTAATTTTTTCAGTTCGGTTTATTCGGGTTCAGTTTTTTTCAACGCCCATAACGAGCAGTATATTTGTGCAGTTAGTGGCACTTATGATAAATGTCACTTAGTTGTTATACTCACAAACATTTTATGTAGGTTTTTTTGTCATCTCAACACTTACCGATTAAAGTGTTTATGATTGTAACAACAACTATACGCTATTAATTGTCACTACAAGAAAAAGACTTTTGGCCACAAACACTTTCAGTGACGACATAGAGTCCCCGCTAAAAGTCGGATATAGACAAAACCCATGCCATTTTGACCTAGGAAAAAGGAGAACTGACATGCAGAGGTTTCAGCGAGGATAATGTCCTCGTGAACAGCCTGTTCTCGAGTTATTTTTTGGAAGGAAAGGGAGGGGAGGGGAAGGACCTAATTAGTGGTGGGTGTTCTCAAGTTTTTTTAAGGAGGGAAAGGAAGGCA
>JAUEJL010140142.1:0-10821 GCA_032274825.1 Drosophyllum lusitanicum | reverse complement strand
GAAACATGTTGGAATCATTGGTTTCAATTATAGAAACCAATTTGGAGTTTTGACCATTTTGACCTAAAAAGTCAAGACTCAAGAACTTGGTAGAATCATGAAGAGGAACTTACAAGAATCAGTAGCTGATGTAGAGGATTACAAGAACAGATTGGGAGCTTGATTACTTGATTAATTCCAGCCCTTGATTAATCCTTTCTTGATTGAGTTCTTCTTCAAGCACAAAGAGAGAAAGAGGCAAGAGTTTAGTGTGTGTATGTATGTGTGAACGTGTGTTTCATCAGGGAAAGATAAACATGAGGACTAATATTAGTTCTCATTTATCCACAAGGGTATTTTGTTCCCCTTTTCAACATACAATTCAACGCACGAGTACCCGTTTTAACTAACGGGGATATTTTTGGAAACCTCGTTTGAAACCATTTAATATTTAATCATTTTTATCTATTTTCTTTATTACTTTTTAGAAACTCATTTAATTAACCAATGTCATATTTTCTTTAAATACTTAACATATACTTTTAATTTAATTCTTTTAAATTAATTCACGTACCACATGGAACGCACGAATAGGCCCGATTGAGGATGTTACAACTTCAAGGCATGATGTCTCCAAAACCCGTATAATTATAGATAATAAAACTAATTGTGAACACTGACTTGTTTGAAAATTTCTCTTTTCATACTATAACAATGCAACAAAATAAGTGATATAAAATGAAATGAGAATGAGGTAAGCAACTATGAATTGTGATAGAAACATAAAGTGCCAATAAAGAAATCTTTGAGAATGCAACATAGCTAAATATATCAATGGAAACTATGAATTAAGAGGCGTTTTCAAGGCTGTACCATTGTATGCAATTTACAATGAACTTTAAAAACAGGTAAACATCCGGCTATATTTATTCCAAAGTATGAAGCATCTTTGAAGATTTGTACTACCTCCTTCAAAAGTTCAAACACCTAGTCAAACAAACCTTCAAACATCAAAAAACCCTTCAATGCCACCACCGATATCTGAAGCCTTCAACGCCACCACCGCCGTCTGAAGCCTTCAAACGCCACCATCGCCGTCTCAAGCCTTGAAACACCACCATCACCATCTCAAGCCTTCAAACGCCACCACCTTCGTCGCCTTCAACCCACCACCACTTTTGTCTCCTTCGCCGCCTTCCCTTCAAAATTACCACCACAATCGTCGCCTTCAAACCACCACCAAAGTCGTCGTCTTCAAACAACCACCACCGTCGTCGCCTTCAAAATCCACCACCGTCAAGTTCAGATCTGAAACTTTCTGGGTTTTTGTTTAACCCAACCATCGGAGGTTCAATGAAGCAGGCCCGGGGTGTGAAGATTTGAAGCGAACAACCGTTGCCGACTTCAAACCACCATTGTCGTCGCCGCCTTCAAACCACCACATCTCCGCCGCCTTCAAACCACCATTGTTCGATGAAGCAGGTTCGGGAGTTTTTTATTACGATTTTAATTTAGGGTTTTCATCATTCATTTGCTTCAAAATCGATTCATATGTAAAAGAGTTCCATATTTGTGTTTTGGGTTTTGATTTTGATATGCAAGTTCATGATTTAGGGTTCCATTGTTCTTCATCTTCGTATTGGTTTAGATTTTTAACATGATTGGTTTAGATTTTTAACATGATTGATTCTGATTTTTAAGTTTTCATTTTTCTTCATATTTGATTCTTGTTCATATTAGTCTTTAACATGTTTAGTTGGATTTGCTAATCTCTTTTAACACATTTCAGATTTAAATGAGTTTGAATTTTCTTGAATTTGAAGAACAAAACTGATGAACATTATAATCAAAAAAATAAAAATTAGGAAAAAAAATATAATGTAAAATGTAAGGTGCTAAGCAGGTTACAAATTGCATTATGTGAGAAATAAGTAAGTTTGTTGTATTAATTTTTTTAAAACTGTTCGTTATATACAATGGTAGTTTAGCTAAAGTCGGTTGTATTTTAGTACAGTTTGTCCTTAAAATTATGAAAGGTTTTTTTAGCCAAAGATCCTTAAAAGATAAACTCCTTACCCAAATATAGATGTATAGCAGTTTATATCCTATCATTTTATATTGTGCAAATAGAAATTCTAAAAATTACTATTTTTCTTCCTAAAACCTTCTTCTTCTTAAAGATAGAAATATGTTTAAGAAAATAAAAACCTCTATAATTTTTCACTGATCTTTAATCATAACTAAATATTTAAAATAAAAATATTATAATTAAATTTACCTATTTTCATTTCTTCGCCATCCTTCTTTTGAGAATCGTAAGTCATAAGTCAAACGACGTAAAAGTTTACCTTCTACGAATTAAATGCTTAATAAATAATAAGTTAATAAGCACGCGCGTATCAGTTTGGAGCTCTTCAAACCAGCTCCTCCAGACCTTTATCAATGGAGGATAGAACAGCTAACATGATCGCCGTTGCATCGATTATCAACTTTATCCTTCTCATCATAGTTTCAAGAATCATCCTCGATCTCACCGAACCGTTTTTCTTAATCCTCGGTGCTTCCATCGCCGCCATATTCGCCGTCTTCGGTTTCTACTTCATCAGGCGCAGTTTCCATACCAGACGACAAAAGATGGAGAATATTATCGCTTCAGAAGGCAGAGAGCTCCGAATCGAGTATAGTTTTCTCCGAAAAGTTGCCGGACTTCCGACGAAATTCCGGTTCAAAGAGCTTGAAGACGCCACCGATAACTGGAAGTCTTTGATCGGAAAAGGATCGTCGGGATCGGTTTTCAAAGGAATGTTAACCGACGGTACGGCCGTGGCCGTAAAAAGAATCCAGCATGGTGAGGAAAGAGGGGAAAAGGAATTCAGATCTGAAATTGCCGCCATTGCTAGCGTTCAACACGTAAACCTTGTTCGTCTGTTTGGATACTGTGTTCAGAGTAAAAATCTCCATTTCCTCGTTTACGATTTCATTCCGAACGGATGTTTATCGAACTGGATCTTCGCACCGCCTTCTTCCGCCGTGAACAGAATTTCCCGTGGATGTTTGTCGTGGAAACAGCGGTGCAGAGTCGCTATTGACGTCGCGAAAGCCCTAGCCTACCTACACCACGACTGTCGGTCGAAAGTCCTCCATCTCGACGTCAAGCCGGAAAACATCCTTCTCGATGAAAACTACCACGCGATCGTCTCCGATTTCGGGATCTCGAAGCTAATGAAACCAGAAGACAGCAGAATCATAGCATCGTTGAGAGGTACAAGAGGCTACATTGCTCCTGAATGGATGCTCGGCCATGGAATCTCTGAGAAATCAGACGTATTCAGCTACGGAATCGTGTTGTTAGAGCTCATTGGCGGGAGGAGGAGCGTGACGGCCATTGACGTCGACGTTGACGTCGGCGGCAGCCGTCCAAGGAGGAAATACGAGTATTTTCCGAAGATTATGATTGAGAAACTCCGATTAGGTAAAATTATGGAGACGGTGGATCACCGTCTGTTATCAGATCCCGGTGAGATTGATGAAAGCGAAGTGAAGAAACTGGTGCATGTAGCGTTATGGTGCATACAGCATAAGCCGAGACATCGGCCGAGCATGGTGGATGTAGTGAAGTGGTTGGAAGGGCTGGTGGCGGTGGAGCAGCCGCCGGAGACGAAGATGATAGTGGTTGATCTTTTGTCGATCGGAAAAGATGTACCGGGTGAAGTCGGTGACGACGGGGAGTGGCAGAACCGTAATAAAAGAAGAAAGCCAGGGGTGGTTGCTAGAGTGGCTTCCCAAATAAATGGGTGTTTGGGTTCTAACTCTACGTCAATGGCCAGGTCAAAATCTTTCACATATTCAATGTCCATAATTTCTCCAAGATAGATATATTATTTTGACTTGTAAAGGCATAGACAGTTGGTATACTAAAAAAAAAAAAATCTTTATTTCACCTAATTGATGTTGATTAGGTTAGCAAATATTTATAATTACAAATTCAATATTGATTTATCTAACCTGTGTTGTAAAAACATATGATAAGTGTATTTAATAAAATTTAGTTTTTTTCTTAAAATTAAATTTTAAAATTAGATCAACCCATTAAATTGGGGTAAATTGCATGAAAATACAATAAACTTTGTCTTAGTTATCATTGTATACAACCAACATTTTTTTCTTAAAAAACAATACAATCAAGTGATCAACTTTTATAATTCTTTCATTGTATGCAAATAACTTTTTTCTGTATCTGAGTTTTTATTACCATTGTATACAATGAATTTTGTCGTAATTTTTATTGTATACAATAACCTACATACAATGAAAGAATTACGAAAGTTGATTTTATTATTTTTTAAAATAAAAAGTTTAATGTATACAATGCTAATTAAGACAAAATTAATTGTATTTTCGTATAATTTACCTATTAAATTGTTATGTGTTTCTTGACAACCTAACTTTCGAATAGTTCTGTTAACTTGAAAAACTTCGCTATTGGTTGAGATGGTGATTTATTGCTTACATTAAAGGTACATATTCTACGACTCTCATCTTGTCTCTTTCTCATAAAAGTTTCACAAGAAAATAAAAATAATTTTTTTATAACGAAACATGACCTTAGTATTATTAAAAAAAAGTTTATTATGGAAGTTGATGATGAGTTTTAATATGCAAAAATGATGTATTTTAACTTGTATTGTAAAATTAACTAAATATATAAAATATATAAAACAATTTTTAGTTAATCAATTTACGTATATCAAACAAATTCATTACTAAAATACGTGTAAATATAAAAACTTTTGTCAATATTGTCATTATATGTAATTAACTTTTTTAGTATCTAAAAATACATACAACTTACAAATTTGGTTTATTGTATAAAATTGTAGCCTGAGTACCATGTTACCGGTTACAAATTGTATACAATAAACCAAATTTGTAAGTTGTTTGTATTTTTAGGTACAAAATAGTGGTTATTTTTTTTTTATTTTTGGTCAGGTTACCGGTAAGTTATCTATTATCATAGGTAACTTGCATACAATGAACCAAATTTGTAAGTTATATGTATTTTTAGGTACATAATAAAGTTGATTGCATACAATGACAATATTAACAAAGTTCCCTTGTATTTTCGTAAAATTTAACCTAGAATATATACATATAAATATATATCATATAATAATGTGACGGATAAATGTCACACGTGTGTGTGAACACACATAATGACTAATTATAATACCATACAATTTCCAGGGAAAAAAACACTTGATCTATAAATATCAACAAGGGCAACTATAAACAGAAGTTGAGGTTGCCGGAGTGGCTAGGCCGCTGGTCTTTTACATGAAAGGTCTCCTGTTCGATCCACACAAGGCTATTTTTTTTTCCTTTTTCTTTCTTTTGTTTCCAATTTTTCACAAATAACCCCAAATAATTTGTTCCCTTTCAACCCAACCCTCAATTTTACAATAAGTTCTAAAATAACTCTACAATTACAATAAATTGTTTATTTCTATAATGATAAAAAAACTTTATTAATATATATTTTTTGAAAAGTATTTTTTAAATTTGAAATGATAAATTTTTAATTTTTATATAAGATATAATTTTTTTCTAGATAGAACTTTTTTATTTAACTATTTCATTTGGAGTTATGATTTGAAAAAATAATAAGAGAATTATCTTATTACATTAACATAAAAAATCTTCACAGCTAGAAATGTAGTTATGTATTTGAGCTATTATCAATAATGCATATATTTACAACTAATTAAGTATAACTAAATGACATAAATCTATACAAATTTATCTAATGAAAATTATCAGTATTAATTTTTTTTAATTGATATTTTTCATAATTTTGTTATAAACCCCGCCGTATCGCGCGGGTTAAAAAATCATCGTAATAAATAAAAGTAGGCTAAAATATCATTTAGTATAGTTGGACGGTTAGCCATTATATAAGTTTCACATGATGACTGAATTTTCATAACTTTGTAACCACTTGTTTAGTTCAAGAAAAATCTTCTAATTTTGTAACAATCACACATACATATTGTTTACCGATTACCACTCATTGTTGACCATGGAATATTTAATAAGATTGATCATTTATATGTTCTATATCTTCGTATTAAATTTTTCTATTTATTATTTTATTTATTAGATCAAAATAAGTGTTAAAACCAATAGTATAAATAAAAAAAAGAATTAACCAATTACATATGTCACAATTTAGTGCATGAGAAAATTTAAGAGGAAATAATTTTTTTTTCTTTAAAATATCATCCTGAGCTTTGACTTAACGAGTAATGACTAGTATTTTCTTAACCACTTGCTTAAAAATATTTAAAGGTTATTTGATTGCGGATAAATAGAAGCATTTAGTTTTGAATACATGAAGCATTTAACATCCAATGTGTTTAATTTCAGTCTTTTAATGAATATTATGTTAAATGAGAAAAAATGATATTGAATAATTCATCTTACTACATTATTCATTAAATCATCAAGAAACTAGTATTTTATTCTAAAAAAGTTTTGCACACTGCGTTATTATGCAATCATATCTGATACTAGAATAATTACAATCTCCTATAATCTCGTTATCGAATACCCTTCTAAATCATAAAATCATGAGATTAATTTACAAGCTTTTGGGCTAATAGTATCAAGTTGACTCATTAACCAAAAGGTTAAAGGATAATGAGACGATTATTGTCTCAAAATCGGATTAAACATCTTATTATATGATTAATAAAAGTATACATATATGACCAATAGACATTTTAGCATGTAATTAATGAATTATAGATAATTACATATACTATAACCATTTATTTATTTTGCTCGGGTCTAAACTTGAATATAACCATATAATAATGCTTCAAACTTAAGTATAAGCATCAGTTCGATAAAACTGAAAACATCGGCTAAGATTTAATAAAGAAAATAACAATAAATTTAATTACAAAAATCACCATACGTATTTACTACCATTTACGATTTACTCTACAAAAAAAAAAAGTCATCACTAACGGAAGAATCTATAAGAAATCTATATTGTGTTAAGTTAGTCATGTATCTTACACTTGAGAGCATTAAAGTATGTTTTTTTTATAATAACTCCCTAATAATAAGAAAACCCATAGTCATTAAAAACATAGAAAATGCAGAAATATTAGTAAGAACCATAATTTTGAAACTTGTCGATGGATGAACTCCTTCAAAAAGTGACTCATAAGTCATAATATAGATATTAATGGTTTTGTTTGATTAATAATATTGTCTAAGTTTTTATATGTAGACATAAGTATCGATTTTTGAATTTCATGCTAGCATAAAGTATATTTATATAAGCAATGTTTAATAATGACTTGTTTTTAGCTACAAACTTTGTATAGATCTACATACCCAAGTTCGTATTTATCAAACTTAACCGTGTCATAGAGGATTGTTACCCTAACTAGTTTCCGGACCTATGACATGATTTTTCATGCTGCTGGAGTTTCAGAGATGGCAACATATACCGTTTATGTAGCATGTGAAAACGAATTCGGGTAAAACGTGTAAGGATTTTTGCCTTTTGGTTTAAAATATTTTAATGGTAAATATATAGGGGGCTAAAATACATAAACTTAAATTACGAGGTAGCTGAATGTCAAGTTCTTCTAAAATTATCTCATTGGTAGTTGAAGTCGCCCAAACGTGGGTATAAAATGCAGAGGCAACGCTACAATACAAAACACACGCACACACTGACACACAGTGTGGGAGACGATCGATCGCAAAAGCGTGAAAAGCAAGGTCGAAAGCTTGTCTGTTGCCTCAAGTTCTATCCTCAAAAGGTAAATTTTGCTTTCAAAACTTCCAAATTTGTGAAGATCTTGTTATTTTACATGCGAATTAAGATAGAAAAACTTAAAAAAGGCACTGTTACTGGTTCGTAATCTATATGGAATCGAATTATGTGTATGTGTAGGTATAAACAAGTTATGAGCAGCTGTTTTACTGTTGGAGTTACCTAAGTGAAGGAATTTGTTTGACAACGATACGGTTATATCATGTGATACTGTTTTTAGGTTTTAAATTGGTTCTGTGATCATTGCTAACTTCGTAAATTGAGATGCTACTATTTTGTTTGGATTTGTACATGTAATTGATCTTTGTTATTGAAATTTAGCTACACTAATCACTAATGTCTAGTGAATATCTTATTACGAAGTTTGTTAGTTGTATTTTTTATTTAATTTAGCAAGTATATCTATGCTGATTTTGGATCTTGAAAGTGATCGATTAGATCATGACCCAAGAGTTGAATGAATCACATGACATTCGAAGGTATTAGTATCTTTATTATTAGTGACATTAAACAATAAGCTGACATTTGAATATGATGACCTTGAAGTTCAGTATCTATTTGGTTTGGACAGTTAATTTCAGTTTATTATTCTTGTTAGGCAAAAAGCAAAATGAGCATGCCCTGAGTTTTTTTTCTCGATCCTTATTGTAGTGTGTACATAGTGGTGTTTTTAAATGTATATACTTAATGCAGAACTGTTTCTTCTGATTTGAAGGTTGTTATACTAGATAAGGTGTGTGAGATTGTGGATTGCATCTTGTATCACTAATATGAGTCTTGGTGGCCCTTCTCTGGGTTCTGGTTAGTTTTTCTTATGTAAATCTTTATCTCTGCAAATAACTTTTGCTGCATTTCTCTGTCTTTCTTTTTGTTATATCTATTTGGTTCTAGAGTGAATATGAAGAGAAGACATCAGTAGCTTTTAACTAAATACAATTTTGACTAATCTAGACAATTGCAACATGTGGACTTTGACAATGGAAACTTTGGCACTTGAAAGGGGTCGATCTATCTTGAACCATACAGACACCTGCTCCGCAATAAATCTGTTTTTCTTGTAAAACTATGTGAACTTAGGTTGTGTTTGTTTATTAGGTATGAGTTTGATTAAGTAAGTGTTTGGTTAATGTGAATGGGTTTAGACAATTTCAAACCCACAAATCTAGGCATGCTCTAAACCCACCAAGGGGGATGGATTTATGAAACAATTCACATTCCCGTTCCACCCTATTATCATACCATACACATTGTCATTCGATGTAACAAACCAAACACACGATAACTAGATTAATATCAAGCAAGTTGTTATTGGTGGTAAAAAGGTTGCAAGGGTATATTCAGTCTTAGGGGAATGCAACCAATCTGTACCAGGTTGTGCCTTTTTACTATTCTCAGCAATTTTTGGGCTTTTTTCATTTTTTCTTCCCTTCTTTCTCCTTGATTCATGCTATATAATGGCAATATTGGTTCTTTCATCAAAGGTGGTATACCTGCAAGAAGGCTGCTTGAGTTTGGACAGACATATGTGGTAAAACCTAAAGACAAACACCTGGCGACCATTGTGTGGTTGCATGGCCTTGGTGATGATGGCTCGAGGTAATATCATCCTGATGTCCCGTTATGTTTTTCTGTAGATAATTGGGTTCAGTTTAGTAGATTATGTTTGTTACTGGTATTGACCATTGTTACTTGTTTGAAACATTCTTCATCCCTTTTGCTTCCATGGTACTTTCAAAATCTCTTAGAAATGAACTTAAAAAAAATGACCACACAACTTTATGATGCACCTAATCCTTTATTCAGAACTCTGATTTAGTTTTAAGGCATAAAGGTTACATTACAGGTATTGATATCAAAATTTAAGTGAATATTTAGTTCCATTTTCCAATATAAGTTACTCTACTAATAAGTTACTCCGTAAAAGGTTTGAAGACTTCCTTCTCAATCTTAAATGAAATATAAAACTACAGAATGACTTCATAGTTAGTTTATTGAGTTTGGATACCTCCTTTTACTTTAATTTGTGCACGATTCTAACAGATAATACTTTCCCTTATCAAATAAGAAAAATCTTCGAGGTCTAGCTTTTTAAATCGAGTGTTAGCATTTTTTTCTTTTTTAATGTCAAGAAATATGTTATTTTCAAATTTCAACCTATCTAGATCAACTTACTATGATTGTTATAAGGAATTTGTCATGTTATTACATGAATAGATGATAAGAAGGTTAGGTACCAAAGGAATTGTTGTGAGAGCATGAACTTTGAATCATTACTAGATGTATAGTTGTACTTAAACCCATAAATCGTGTTAAATTGTTGTTTTCATAGCAGTCAAAGTAAACTATCCACACTTCCACAAAATCATGTTAACAATAGATTTGCACTAATTGGTTATTATGGCTTGTTAACATTGTTTGAAGTGAATAGTGACTAAAATCCATGTTCTGTTTCCTGGCAGCTGGTCCGAGTTATTGGAGACTCTTCCTCTTCCAAATGTAAGAACAATTTTTGTTTATGTAACTAACTTAAAGGTCTGCAAACAAACATCATTCATTATCTACCCCTGACTCATGTATACACAAATTATTAACATAGGCTGAGACAGTGATACTGCTAACTATGCTACTTATGTATATTTAATTTATTAATGCGTTCTACTAAATGCAATGCAGATCAAATGGATATGCCCTACTTCTCCGACTCAACCCTTGACTTTGTTTGGCGGCTTTCCTTCAAATGCATGTATGGTTCTAACGCTTTGGAGATTATTCTTTGTTTCTCATGGAGATATACTTACACACACACTTACACGGACACACATACATCATGTACGCATATCTTTGTTTCTCATGGGAATATACACACACATACATGCTTTCGTGTACACACTTACATACTTGCGTGCACCTACATGTTAGGTCAAAACGTTACACACACGCAGAAAGTAAAACCGAAAGCAAAAATAAAGAACACGAGAGATTTTACGTGG
>JAUEJL010140131.1:0-10824 GCA_032274825.1 Drosophyllum lusitanicum | reverse complement strand
GATTGTGTTTTTGTGGGGTTCTCATATTATATTAAAATGAGATCTGTTTGTTTTTTATCCTTATACTATATATATATATATATATATATATATATATATATATATCACCACTTTATTGCCATGTCACACCCAGATATGATGTTGCTTCTTTTAATTTTTTCCTTCCAAAGGCCAGTTTTCATTTATTCCGACCTTAAACCTTCGTGATGAGGTGGTTTATCCCTTTTTGCTACCTCAGACTTCCCTAGGGGCATTTTTGGAAGCTCACTTACTTGTGCATCCTAATTAAATACCGACCGACGGTTGAGATTTTCGTTTGATTAATCGGTGCTTTGTATTGCACTTGCACACGACAACGTGGTGAGTGTAGAAATTAAAAAAAAAAGGCTAGATTATAACTCAAAAAAGGTAAATAGAAAATTAAAACATATATAACACAATTAATTCAAACAGAAAGCAAGGGTGTATTCAAACAATACCGTCGCTTGAAGAATATTGGTTATTCATTTAGAACAAATTAATGGATATGTATGAAGATGGACACGGAACCGCAACCTGAAAACAGGAAATGCAATAACATATATGAAGATCACATATGAATATGGAAACAAAAATAGCGTTCAGGGTTAATCAACTTGCACTTCATCGGAATAGCGCTTCATTTGTTGTCACCATAAATCGTGATTACGGCTTCATCGGCCACCGGTTAGCGGTTAGGGCTTCGTGCTTCATTTGTCATCTATAAGAATCGTGATTGAAGTTTCATTTATGGTTGACCACTAGTTCGTGATTTTAGTTTAGGATTCATTTTGCAATAGTTATGTAACGTCCCAAAGTTAAAAAGTTCTTATGAGTAAGCGTTATAAATGATATGAGGTGTTGTTTAAATTAGAGAGGTTTAAACCGTCAAAATGAAAGTTTAAATAGTCGAGGGGCTAGTCTATCAATTGTTGATAGTTGTGTGTGTTTGTGTGTGTTTATATATATATATATATATATATATATATATATATATATAAGTGCCAAAGCTATTCCAGACACACGCACACTTGATTCTCTCCACAAAAGAAGAAGAAAGAACCGGCCAAGTCAAGATTCAAAGAAAAGCAAGAAAAGACAGCAAGGTTTAATATCAAACGATCAACATATCAACTTTATAAGCATCAAGGTATGTTTTGGTTGTTTGGTTTCGGGTTTTTATCGGTCAAAAGGAGAAAGGGGGGAAATCATAGTTCAAAAAGTATTATTGATGTTTGTTATTGTTCATATGGATGTTTTGGAGTGTTTGGGGTGTAGGAAAACACTCCCATATTATTAAAAATTGAGTAGGAATTGATTTGGTCTCAAGAACAGTAGCAATGTTCTTCATGAGTGGGTGATGACCGAATTCGGTCATAAGACGGTGACCGAATTCGGTTGAAGTAAGGCGGTGACAGTTTCAGTTGATGTTGGATTTCGGTTGGCAAGGAGTTGACCAGAATTTGGTCATAGTGACTGAATTCGGTCGTATGAGGAGTTGACTGGAATTTTGTCATAGTGACCGAACTCGGTCGTGTAGTTATGTTTTCAGATCAGTTTGCTCAGTTTTAATACTTAGTTATTTATTGGTGTAGGGAGGTGCCTGAATACTTCAGAACACATACCTATTTAGCACACTTTTCAGTTACAATGTGAGTTTACTATTTCTTTTGAATGATCAATATAAAAGTATTCATGGTATGAATTATATGATATAATTGATATGTGATAAAGTTATGATGCATATATACTATAAAGTGGTGGCATATAGCTATGCAAATGTTTAGTGTATGGGTATATAGCTACGCAGGTGATGTAGCTGTATACCAATACAAAGTTAGGGTACATAGTTATGCAGGTGGTGTAGTTGTGTACCAATCTGGCGATTGTTTTAATGTATCGACTATTCATCTTTTTTGTCAGGGGTGATTTGATTTTAGTTCAGAATTTGTTTCTATGTGTGAAGATATTGATTATTTCAATGAGTGTTGTAATGTTAGGATTCTTCAATGTGTTAATCATATAACTGTATTTTTAACTTTCACATATTCCTTTCTTTTATAATCGGTTGGATTTGAAGATATGCATTCAAAAACTAAAAACACAATAACTAAAAACCCATTCAAGTTACCTCTAGGATCTAGCATACAACGAGTAGTTTTAGAAAGTTTGATGTATTATTCTAGACAAATAAAATTAAAATACATATAATGGTTTTTTTTAATAAAGTTTATTGAATTTTGATGTACTTTTATCAAAAATTTCAAAAAAATAAAAATAAAAATTGTCCATTTTGATTTTTGTAAGAAAATCCATTAATAAAGTGAGTAACTGACATGTACGAAATCTTTAATAAACGTGTCAAAATAATTGTTATAATAGTTGTTTTCATAGTCTCATGAGCAAACGCGAAAAGTCCGTGACTCATTTAGTCATTTAGAAGATTGATTTTACAATTGTTATAATAGTTGTTTTCATAGTCTCACAATGCGACATTAAATGTTTTTATATAAATAATTAACTCTTTGAGAAAGTGATATAGAATAATGAAAACCCCGTATGTATTTTGTATTATATTGATAACTATTTATAGAGTATAAAGGCTACAAGAGAACCCCTAATGGGCCCTAACCTATATATACAATAGGGCTGAGCCAACTATACTAAATCCTAATCTACATTCTCTAATACTTCCCCGCGGTGAGAGCGGTAGAAAATTGAACGGTCAGCAAAAAATACAATGAAAGAGATTAAATACATAAGAAAAAAAGATATGTAGAAAAGAACATAGATATACAGAAAATAAAACTCCATTGTAGCAAGGCGGCGACGGGTTAGCAGTCAAAGAAGGCGGCAAGAAAAGCGGTAGAAGCTACGACTGCGCGGCAGGAGTTACAACTACAGCGGCGGCTAGCGGTTGCGGGCAGTGACGGTAGGAGCTACGACAGCAATGACAGGAGCTTCAACTACGATGGCGGCAAGAAGCATGGCTGCAATGGCAAGAGAGAGAAAACTGATAAACTGTTATTTACCATGTGTCCCTGGTGCAGGACGAGATGGTAAAGAAAAGAAAGAAAGTCGTCACTCAAGGGGGATGATGGGGAGAAGGAAAGCGGCGGCGGCAGCCAACCGTAGTTCGGTGGCGGCGGGGGCGGAAGAAAGAGAAGATATGATCAGAACCCTAAGATTCTGATACCATGTAGAATAATGAAAACCCAATAGGTATTTTGTATTACATTGATAACTATTTATAGAATACAAATGCTACAAGAGAAAACCTAATATGAAACCCTAATAGACCCCAACCCATCTATACAATATGGTTGGGCCAACTATACTAAACCTTAATCTACATTCTCTAATAAGTGAAACATATAAAAAGTGACTATAGAGGTGGACCTTTCATTTTCAATGGTTATACTAGTCATCACTCAATTTCTGTAGATGTTGTGAAAAATTTGGATCTTTTCGAGCCGTTGCTACCGGCCAAATTTTTGGATGTCACCATAAGTTAATGAATTCTTTTTAAAAAATGATAAAATTATAGTTTAATATTCGATTTATATATTAAATTATGTAGTTTACTTTAAAAATAATTTAATTAATTGGGCTTCATATAAATTGTGCTTTGTTTTATATTTTAGCCATAAAACACCGTAACAACAACCAAAACCTCATTAACGTGATTCGATTATCCGGAAACTCGAAAAAACCTCGAACAACACCCAAATCTGAACTAATTTTAATTTTGTAATTATACAGTGCCACAAGTTACAAAAAATTGTAGGTCTGCCTCTGTGTAATTGTATATTAACAACAGCGAGCATGAAAACCAAAACCGACTCCATCATTGACTCTTCTACTCTTGCATACCTACCCACCGGAAGGTATGGACGCAAATGGTACGGAACGGTGGCACGTACAAACAATCAGCCGAGCACAGTATGAAAAACTTCGAGGTTTTGAACATGTTGCTATCAGTTAAATATTAGGGGATCTCCAACGACCTTTTCGTGTTACAATAACTTGATTGAAATTCTAAAAATATTTTATAAACATAATAAATCATAGCTAAATAAACACTTTTTGTTTGCAAAATATATTCTTTGGGGTTTAAAACATGAATTGGGCTATTAATAGTAATATAAATTTGGCTAAACAAGAATCAGGCTCTCAATTTATTTATATTTTTGTCGTTATATGGTACCCAATCACAAAAAATCCTGAATTTGTCACTGCCAGCCGGTGATCGTTCTCTTCCTATTGATCATCTTCCCAACAGGGATACTTCTATGCGTACAGATGTGTTTTTCTACCATTAACCACATTTTGTTTCTTTTTTTAGATTTTTTTTTTTGTGTTTTTGTGCTGCTTTATATATCTCCATCACTGATGTTGTGTTTATTTGTTGTAAAGTTTGTTGATTATGTACGTCAATTAAATTTGTAAAGTTGTTGATTATTTATATCTATTGAAGTTGTTTGGAGGATTGGAAAGTAATAAGAATTATAAACTGGAATATGATAAAAATCACCTCTTTTACATAAAAGAGTTTTTTTTTTAATTTTTAGTTTTACTCTTTTATCATAAATAAAAACTGCATCATATTTTTAGAAAACTAGAAAGGAAAAACTAGAATATCTTTTACACAACTACATACACTCATAGAGTATCCATAAGGATCACACGACACCATACTATTACATCGTCACGTTAGCGTTACTCTTTAAACACATAGCTCATCACACATCACTACACCTTTTTTTAACGTTCATTCTCACATTTCCCAAATTGACCATGGCGTGGTGACACTTGCCTAAATCGATTCCCACTTTATCGGTCACATGATCCCGGACCACCCTGGATGCCATATTAGCGTTAAAACATTCTCTCATCCGCCACTATCACATCAAGAATTCCTTATTGTGGTTCATAGTGATTCCGGGCAATGTTGATTGGCATGTAAACTACGAACCCCGACGCTGATCAAGCACGGGTGTAGCATATGGATGACAATGGATCGGATTATGTCATATTCATATCCATATTCATTTGGTTTTTCATCAACCATATCCATATTCACATAAAATTATTTCATCCGTCCATATCCATATCCATCGGATTAGACGGGTAAAATGGATATCCATTGAATGTTGAAATAATTCTTTTTCTAAAAGAAAATATCATAGATTTACATATCAATTATGATTGTTATTGATATAAATACATAGTTTATTTATTAAAAAATAATACAAATCAAAATAAAATATATTTAATATAAGTACAATCAAAACGAAAAACATACTTTGTAATTATATAACAGGGCAAACTGCTTCAAAATATAACGAACTTTGGCTAAGCTACCATTGTATACAACCAACTTTAAAATTTTAAAAAAAACACAACCAACCCTCTTATATCTCCCATTGTATGCATGTTACCTTTAAAAACCGGTAACCAACCGGTTATTTCTATTTTTTTATTTTCTGAATTTTTTATTCAAATGTATGAAGTTGCTTTGAAGATCTGTGCAAGCCCCTCCTCTTCATCTCCCTTTATCTTCATCTCCTCTGATTCAAACAAACCTTCAAACATAGTCCCGATTAACTCTATGTCGCCTTCCAACGACCACCACCGGCGTCTCCTCTACAAATCACCCCGCCGCCTTCGCCTTCAACCACCACCATAGTCGTCACATTCGAACTACCACAGTCCTCTTCAAAGCACCACCGCCGCCTTCACCTTCACACACCGTCGTCGTGATTTTCTTGCGTCACCTACCACTGTCGTTGTGCTATGGGTTTCACACACAAACACCCACCATCATATGGCTAAGGCATCTCGATTGTTCATGGTTCAGTTGTCTCGCCTTCAAACAACCGCCGTCGCCTTGTGATTAGCGTTTCTTGTGTCCCCTTTTGAACAACCGCTGCCGTTGTCTCCGTTCGAACAGCCACCGCTGTCGCCTTGTGATTAGGGTTTCTTGTGTCCCCTTTCGAACAACCACCGCCGTCGTCCCCTTTCGAACAACCCCAACGTCGTCTCCGTTCGAACAACCGCCACCGTCGCCTTCAACCACTATCGATTTGGTTCACAGGTGTGTGTGTGTCTCTCTTCATTCCGATCTGAAGGTGCCATTGTGCTAGAGATTAAAATTCTGTTATTTGTATGTTGGGGCTTAAACGTTCTAGTTTTGATTTTCGATTTGAACATATGATTTGATTCTTGGTTTAGGCTCTTTGGATCTGAAGAACACTATCTAAAAATGTTCTTGGATATGAATGTTCTTGGACTTAATAAGATCTTGAGTTCATCTTTGATTTGATATGTATTATGGTTAGTTATTTGGGTTTTTGTTTGAATGTATGATTTGTTTACGGATAAGAGGTTTTAACGTTCTTGGATTTTGATGAAGTTTGAATCTTCTTGGATTGGAAGAACTTGATGATGAACATAAAAGTAAAAAATAAAAAAGTAAGCAGAAATTTTTAAAATGACCTGTAACCTGCGTAACCTGTCAAACTGGTTACAATTTGCATACAACGAGAGATATAAGAGGGTTGGTTGTATTTTTTTTAAAATTTTAAAGTTGGTTGTATACAATAGTAGCTTAGCCAAAGTTCGTTGTATTTTGAAGCAGTTTATTATAATTTTGAATATATATATATATATGTATCTTCAATATTATATTTACATATAAATGTTAAAAATATACTAAATATACAGATTTATAAACTTAATTATATAAAATTTAATTTAGAAAAATTTAATTTTGGGTTAATGGATTCATCCATGGATGGATAATCGTCATCCATAACCACTCTACTAAACATCCATATCCGCTTCACATCCAACATTTATCCATTTAAATCCGTCCATATCCACTATTGATGGATTGGACCGGATGGATGATCATAGGATCGGATGACCATTGCCATCCCTAGTGTAGCACCTCGGATGATGTCGGATGCCACCTTAGTGACATCGACAACCCTCCCGAGCTAAGACCCATGATTTACATAATGTATATAGTACCAAGAGTTGTGTTCAATAAAGTCTATGTAAAAAACATAGTCCTAAAATTTTACATAATGTATATAATTACATGTGATTTGTTAAAATATCACATGTGAATTACAAAAATATCACCCCGCCTAAAATTTTAAAATGCAATCTATACCATTGATCCAAAAATTAAAATTAATCCCTTAAAATTATAAATTAAGTATGAACTATACTGAATATTCTTTATAGTACCGGTCAAAAGTGTAAGAGCACGGAGAAGGTGGGTTATTAATTTATTACTGTGCCCAGGGTCAAGGTAACCTGTTTTGGATCAAATTTAAAAACATTTCTTGTAAGATTAAGTTTGCATTTTCTCTAATAGTCGAAGGACTAAACTTGTGGTTTACATTCTTCCAAACAAGCTGGCTTTGGAGCAGTCTATAAAATCAGACACCAAGAGTGCCTATATCAGCCTAAATTTTTGTCTGCTCGGCTATTTTGATACGAATTTAACCAAAGACGAAGGTAATTACTGTAAAGACTGACTCCGGCATTGATATACGAAGATGTGTAGAAGTCCGGCATCTCCAACCGAATCCGTCAATGTTTCTGATGATTCCACGGTGACGTATATCCAGATCGTAACGTCTGGTGGTCGAAGGATTCCGGCGAACGCTAACATTCTGGTAATCTACGGCCTCGTGAAAGATCTGAATCGTTTTTCAAACATAATAAACACAGAAGTTCTTCATCTATGAAAGTTTATTATGCGGTTTTGTCCGGAAAACCTTTTATTAAAACCATGTGATGTGATGTGATTATCAGAGGAACAGTTCTGGTTTTTCGGGTAGATTAGAGATTTCTTTTTAATAAATCTTTAATTCTTCACGGTGTTGAGATGCACTTTCTGTATTTGCAATAAATTTCAAGCTGAACCGATTGATTGTATATTTGTATTCATTCGATTTGTTAGATTTCAGTATTTTAAGATATTGATTTGTCATTTGTGATTTGTTTGCTATGAGCATTCAGGCGTCAGCTTCAACCGTATTGGAGAGCATAATTGACAGGCCACGAAAGCACCGGAGCTCCGAGAAGACTATTCCGATTCTCGGCGTTCCGTGTGAGGCCGTGGAGGTGTTCGTTGGATTCCTTGATTCCAGGAAGTCAGTTCCCAATCTCAAGCCAACCATTACGAAGATTTATTATATTATTATAATCATTATTTTATGCATAAGATTGATTTACATGCCAGCCATAGAATAAAATATTCATTCAAAAAAACAAACATCTGCACCGTCCAACTTTCCCACGAGTTAAACGTGGTACATCTGGCACCATTCACTGTTGATTTTTCCGCAATGACATTTACTCCACCGCCGGACACCGGTTAGCCATGGCGATTACAAAAAAAAATCACCGTCCATTACCTTATCTAATTAAAAATGATAGTATCCTTTTAAAAAAAATACGCGTTATACAAATTTAAGTTAATTATATCAATTCTTCTTTTATAATCGTCCAAAGAAATTTGGAATACGTAATTGACCCAAATTGCCAATCGTTATCAGGTGCACGGAGGAAGATATGGAGAAATACGGGATTCATCTATTGGCTCTTTCTCATGTGTACCTGGTCCCACAACTAAAATCACGGTGCACCAAGGCTTTGATCGAATGGTTGACGACTGAGAACGTGGTTGATGTGCTTCAACTTGCGAGGCTCTGCGATGCACCTGATCTTTACCTCAAGTGCATGAAACTCGTGTCCAACTGTTTCAAGGCCGTTGAACAAACTGAAGGCTGGAAGTTTCTTCAAAAAAATGACCCTTTCCTTGAGCTTGAGATCCTCCAGTTCATCGATGAAACTGAATCGGTGCGTGATGGATACTATCATGTTTATTTAAAAATCAGATTGGGCTTGATAATGAATTGAATCAATATGACGTATTTGAGTTTCAACAATATTAATAAACCTTTTTTTAAACATAAATTTAAACTTTTCGTGTTTATGGGTCTACTTTTTGAATTGAACTCTCACCGATTGTGATTCTAATTGACATTTGCAGAGGAGGAAGAAGAGCAGGAGGCATAGAAAAGATCAGAATTTGTACTTTCAGCTGAGTGAAGCTATGGATTGTTTGGAACACATTTGTACAGAAGGTTGCGTAAGCGTGGGACCGTACGATAAGGAACCGAGCAAGATCAGGGGTCCCTGTAGCAAGTTCTCAACATGTCTCGGGCTTCAACTCTCGATTCAACATTTTGCAAGCTGCAATAAGAGAGCCAGTCAAGGGTGTGTTAGGTGCAAAAGAATGTGGCAACTCTTTAAGCTTCATGCCTCAATCTGCGAATCATCTGATTCTACCTGTAGAATTCCCCTTTGCAGGTAACTATCGTAATCTAATTAAAATTTATAACTAGAAATTTGTAATTTTCATGAAACCACCGTCGGTGCGTACCGTATAGCTGTAATGGGTCGGATAGATTTGACACAAATGGGGTTAAAAGAATAAAGGACATGCAATTTGTGCTATAATAGTTTGGGTTCTAGAAGAGAGGTTTTTTGCATGTGAAGAAAGAGTAGTTGAAAAAGTTAGGTGCAATAATATTGATTAGGAAATGCACTGATGTAGAAGTGGCTAATTAAAGTCCAAACAAATGAAATTGTGCTTCAATCAACCTTTTTAAGATATTATTATTATTATCATTATTATTACCAACAAAGAGTAGTTGTATGTATGCTCACTGCTCACATGGTTCATGACAGTATTCTTAGTTAATTATCATTTTGACGGCACTGTTTTATTAATGTTGTAGGCAATTCAAGATTAAGAGTAAAGAAGAAATGAAGAAGAAGAAGGAGGAAGAGGTTAGGTGGGAATTGTTAGTGAAAAAAGTGGTGGTAGCAAAAGCCACGTCATCTTTATTATTGCCCAAGAGAAAAAGGGTGGAAGAAGAGCCAACACCACCATGTGGGGGGGAAGTCAATGGGAATCATAATTTTGTTATTAGGAATTTAGTTTGTTAATCATAGCAATGAATAAATTGTTGTTTGATTTTTATATTTCTCAAAAGAATTAGCAAAAAAATATGTTTGTATTTGTTGGGTATAAAGCTGGAGTAGATTGTATTCTCTTGTAGACAAGTTGTATCAAAATATAATGATATTTGTTTATATTATTGAAGAATGTTGAATATATTTCATACTTAATTCATAGTCTCAAGGGATTAATTTTAGTCTTTGGATTAATGACATTAATGATCCAGACTGTATTTTAAAATTTTGGACGGAGTGACATTTTCATAATTCACATGTGATGTTTTTGCAAATCACATGTGATTGTATACTGAATCACCTGTGATTAAATATTAAAATTTTAGGACTATTTTTTTTACATAGACTTTATTGAACACTACTCTTATATTATTACCGTATACAACGAAATAAGCATTCCTATTTTCTAGAAGAATGGTATAAAATTTTGTGTTAAACATTATTTGTTTAGAAGGATTAGAAAATAAGAGCTTAGGCCATGCGTAGCATATACACCCAACTCAAATGCCACATCACTGACATATCAGTTTTTTTTACTTTTTCCTTCCCAACCCAAATTAACCTAAAACCCAAGTAGCACCCTTTCCAAATCAACCCAAACATTTACTCTCTCCTACTCTCTCTACAAAACAAAAAAAAAAAAAGAACAAAGCCGGTTGCTCGGGTTGGTGAAACCGAAAACGAAAAACTAGACGGAACCCGAAGGCACCCGTAGCGGTGCTCCCGAAGGCAGCCACCCAACCC